>RJWJ010022148.1:0-27135 GCA_004363605.1 Indri indri | reverse complement strand
CACTCATGATCTCTTCACCTCCTAAAGGCCTCACTTGCTAACATCATCACCTTAGGCGTTAGGATTCGACTCATGAATTTGGTGGGGACACAGACATTCAGAGCATTGCACCTCTCATATAGAAATATTTATAAAATATGTAACTGTTTTAATGACTATAATAATAAATCATTTATATTTTTACCATCATTACCATATAGCTATAATTTACCAGTCACCTTACTTACATCATTTCTTGTCCTTACTATACACCTATAAGCCAAGTCTAATTAGTCCCCATTTATGGATGAGAAAGACGGCATCATAGAATTTTAATAACATGTCCAAAGTCGAAGACCGAAAAGAAGCTAGTTTTGCATTTTAACTTATTCTACATATGTCTGAATGTGCATTATTTCTACTGCCTTATACTACCTAATTTCTAAACAAATTATTTAGTGTCACTTTGCTTTACAGTTAGGAAACACAGTTCTTAACTGTTATCCACTTAAAAGAAAAAAAAAAGAAGTGAAAAAAATGAGTTGCATTATAACACCAGTAGAATTTCCAGCTCAAGTCCTCTCTAAACCCATTTGCTTAATATTTACTTTTGCATCAGGGAGTCTGTAATCTTATCAGAGACTCGGGTACATGTGCAGAGGTCTGCCTCCAAGTGACCACCGAGGCCAACTGCAGATTGAGATACGTGTCCCCCTGAGGTAGGTCGGAAGTATCCCACAGAAACACACGCATGTGCACACACACACACACATTGCTCAAAATTCAGCCAGTCACATTTCAATTACATCAACGGTATGTTTTCTATTGAAGTGAAACAAATGATCACAAATTTAGATGTGTAAAGCACCATGAATTTATTGTCTCAGTTTCCGTGGATCAGGAGTCTGCGTACAACTTATCTGGGTCCTCTGCTCAGGGTCCCCATATCTGCCATTAATGTGTCAAGTCAGTTGTGTTTCTTTCTGGAGCCTGAGGTTGTCTTTCAAGCTTATGTGGTTGTTGGTAGAAATCGATTTCTCTCAGTTTTAGGACTGAGGCCCCAGTTTTCTTGCTGGCTGCCAGTAGAGGGACACTCTCAGCCCCCAGAGGCCACCCGCATTTGTGTTCCACATGGCCTTCTCACAAGTTCTTTCCCAACATGGCCTCTTACTTCAAGTCCAGCAGGAGAATCACTTCTCCAGTCTGTTAAGACCAAGTCTTATACAGAGTAACACAATCAAGGGAGTGACTCTTCCATCACCTTTGCCACATTCTTTTGGCTAGAAGCAAGTCTCAATTCTACCCACATTCAAGAGGAAGAGACTACAAAGAATGTGACTTGACTGTCATCTTAGAGCTTCGTCTCACATATTAATACTAACTCACGGGTCAGAATTTTTTTAAGAGGAGTAAACAAGTGCCACCTTTGCTTTCCACTTAGGCTGATAGGAGAGTGACTTATGAATCATAGAGAATCTGACACCAGGTATTTGTTCACAAAAATCACAGAGGAGAACCCGGTTTTTTCCTGTCCACCTGTGGTAAATAGCTGATGTGCTTTCATTCACTACTTTCAGTTCAAAATTATATCTTGCCATTGTCTTTTGTTGTTTCTTTTCTGCTTGCAATCTAATGCATTTCTAATCATGGCAATTGATTAAAATAAGGAGTAATAATTAATGCCAATTAAGTTGCATGTATTTTTAAATCTGAGGATGAAATTTCATCAACTGTAAAGAATTGAAAATTATATCTCCAGTATTTTTAAAAAATTTGATTACATAAAATAAGAGTGCAGGCAGGTTTTAAAGTATTCTTAAAACATTACCTTGTATGTTTTGTTTTTTGTAACTTGTTTTTAGCTTTCACCAAGACTACAATAGAATAACTTCTCACAGTAATACCTTTTCTGAGAAAACAGTTTCCCAATTGGTAGGTAGTTACATTCAACTGCAAGAGTTTCCACTATCCAAGCATTCCAGAGTCACAGTCTAAGATTTACTAACGGACTGATGTATTATGAGGAAAGTCTTATTCGTAGCTCAGTACCCTTTGTTAGCTGAGGGTATGAGTGACTATAATACTGATGATAATTTATTGCATAACAATAAGATTTTACTATTGTAGCATTTAAATTAACCATGTAGCAGGGAGGGGCTTTTCTGTTCCTATTCATTCAAAGGCATTTGTTCAAGTTGTATCTCTACTTTCTCATGTCAGAAAAAACATTAGACAGGATCAGCTGCAGGTATCTGTGCCTCATGATATCCAAGCAAAGCCCTTTTTATATTTCATCTTATAATTGTATTTGCAACTTAAATGTTTGAAGTGTCAGTCTTTGTAAAATTAGCTCATCTTGTTATGATTTCGAGCTTTGATGTGAGCGAAAGGCTTCGATTGTGATGCAGAGTCACATCTGAGAGTAAACTGTATAGACAAAGAGACTTGCAAGACTAGTAAATCAAATACTCTGAGCTGTCTATGTGGATTATGAGATAGTATTTGCATAACTTTGAAGTATTTATACTGATGAAATTACAATAATTAAAATCATTGCTGTGTCAATTGCTAGATGCCACAAGGCATAGCAATTACTAGCATGCAAATCAGACTTTGTGTAAGCATTTTAAAGAATAATTACCTTATTTGATTCAGATGTGCCTGAAAGGCCCTAAGAATCATTTGAGCTATTTTGCCTTTAACGATTTTAAGGCTCATAGATAATGTTGTTGTTATTATCAATTATTTACTTTTGTATATCACTTTTCCTTATTTTGGTTGAAATTTAATGCCACAGATAAAATAAAAACACGTAACTTTGCTGTAACTAAAAACAATTTACTATATCAGTTAAATCTGCATCTTAGTTCAGCAAACATTTTTCTTTCTAATGGGCTTTACTTTGCTATGTCATCAGTTTCATGCCAAATAGCTAATGTATACCCAGTGTCTACATTCACACAATTTAAGATCAGTGCTGCAAATTGCAGGAAAATGCAAGAGTGAGAAATCAAGACATAAGAGATTGAAGAATATCCTCTCAAATGTATTTGTCACAAGATATGTATAGGTGGTCACCTAGCCAGCTAAAAATTTTAGTCTTCAAATTGAAAAAGTTTGACTTTCTAAAATTAACACCAAACTTTATATAACACATGAAATCAGAGTTGACATCTTGTCAGAGTATGTGATATTTAGAAATCATAAAGTACTTCCACCAAAACTTCAGGTATAGTGATGGTTAGTGCAGGTTTACCCCATATGATTGCTTTTTTAAACAAAATATCATGTCCTTATCTGGTTTTGGTCTATGTGCTAAGTAATTAAAATACGAAGACATTTTGTGAAACATGTATTAGGTAGAATAATTGAGTTGTATGTCACTAAATCAAAGCAGGGGTTTTTATGAAGACTGTTGCCCAACCTACTTTCTTGCCTAGGGCTTGCTTAATTTCTTCGTGTCTCTTAATAAATAGTGTCTTTAAATAGGGAAAGTTTTATGTTATTCCCTTGAAAATTCAGAGTGTTTTCATAAGCAAAGTTTTGCTATTTTAACATGTGTTACTTCATTTTATTGTCTGAAAGCTCCTGAAAATGCACTAGATTGTGTATGTAAATTATTTTAAAAATTAACCTAAAATCAAAATTTCCAGGATTATTTGGCCAAATCATCTTTCCATTAAGGATAGCTATGGGAATAGTGTCTACTTCTCATTTTACAAAAGGCATAAATATGTGAAAACTATAGGACTTGTTCAGAATGTATTTTGAAATTTAATTTTGGATTATTTAAGTTAGCATAATAATTTTATTTGGAAAGTATATTTTGTGAAAAAAATATATGGAGAGTTACATGAAAGCTGAGAAATTAGTAATGCACATGGGAGGTTTCTGCTTTTCTTTTCTAGATCTATTTGTATCTGTATAGTTGACGTGCTCTCTATAGTGAGATAGAAAATAAAATAGACAGACGTGTGTTCCTCTTCAAGAAAAGCTTGTAGAAAAAAGGTCCTGGAATTATGTCACGCATATTTTAGATACTCATTAAACATTTGTTCCTTGATTGAGTAAAGACATCCACAGAAGAAGAACCCACATTTACTAAAATACATATTTTTGAAAAAAATTCAGGAGAGTAAATTTCTTTAGCACCGAGAAGTTCCAGTTGCCATATTTTGCAAGTGACAAAGAAAGTTTGGATTTTATCATGACAATTCTAGGTGCCATTCATAAAGGAACAGCTAAATTTGGATATTATTATCTTTTACAGCAGAAAGTGTTGAAATACAGAAAAGAAGTATAGGGACATAGAAGTTCTTATTAAAAATAAAGCTTATGACAAATTCTGGTATCTGCAACCACTGGAAATTAAAAAGATTTATTGTTTTTCCATTTTAATTTACTTTTAATACAGTCTTCTTTGTTCTGGTTTCTCTTCCCTATTGAGTGAGTGTGGGTAATCTATCTGATTCTCCTCATATATTTTAAACCTTATATTTATTATTTTAAATAAAGCTTTCCTAGATATATTTCTTCTAATTCTTTTTTATCTTACAAAGACCGTAGAAAATAAAGATTCACTGATGACTCTTAATTACATTGGTTTACAACAACATTTTATGCAACTTAGTTACAGAGCTTGTTACAGCCCATATCAAAGTCAAAAATGTTTCTTTGTTCCCTATGGAAAAATAAATTGTACACTCTGGGTAGAAAGCTGGGCAACATGAATACTATGACCATCATAATGCGTTTGAATAATAGTATCATTACTGTCAGTTCTCTCTTTAATAAAAGATGTATGTGCTTAACCACAATGTATCATAGTTCTCTAGAACACATTGAGTCAAGACTTAAAAAACAATTTAACTTTTTAAAAACTAATTTCTCAAAGTTTTCTGCAGAGATTCTGGCTAAAAATGAACACTGACCAAATTATACAGCATTTTTGTCTTGATATGCTAAAAAAAAGGAAAGGGCATAGTAAACCAACTATAAGTAGACGATTTTCTTTCATTTCATACATATTTTGCATTTAAAACATATGCTTATAGCATATGCTTTAGGATAATGTGCTTGTATTTATGTTCATATTCTCAATTACTGCAGAACAGCATGATGCTATAGAGCTAAGCATACACTATAAAGTATAATGTTATATGGCCCAGAACAATAATTTGAAATAAGCTCAATCTCAGCATTCCTTGGCAAACATTTTAAAAATGGAGTCCTGTTGTCTTTCCCAGAGTTGCAGAAATTCTTTGGAGATGCTCATTCACAGCCAGGTTTGGAATCACTGTCAGGCTTCCATCTGCATAGAGGAGCCCTAGGGAGAATATATGTGTCCCAGAGGCTACAAAATATGTGAGAGATGGGGACTTAAAGCTTGGTTAACCATATATTTTCCCTCCCCAAGACAAATAAACTTTTATCTATTTTACGTACAGCTTCAGTGCGAAATTTCGTTGTGCAAAAAGATTTACAGTAAAAAAAAAAAAAAAAAAAAATCGGTGACCTGGTGCTTTTTCAAGTTGACTTTGTGGCTTTTAACAAATAGTTTTGTCTCTATACAGATCTCTTTTTCTCTAAATATATAGGAATAGGTGGATATCTTCTTAATATGAAAATAAGCAAATATACATGAGAAAACAAAATTCAGCAGCATGCTTAATGATGAAATAGCAGAATTTTCAAGAAAATCGGAAACCAGAAAAAATTGTGTATGATCTATGGAAAATTTTAATATCGTTTTGGAGGGCTAATCAATGTAGTGGAACTGAGAATAAAATATAAGTTTTACATTCCAGAAAGGAGAACTCAAAAATAGCATAATTAACAAGTCCAAGAGAATCAAATAAGAAACCATGAGATAATAGATTGTGTGGCCAGTAAAATTTAGTAGGGTGGCCACCTAAAATTTAAAGTATCAAAAGGAAAACCTTTCTGTATATAAATTCTAATGATAAAGATAAATCATTGGAGAAAACAATTGAAAATAGCAGTAAATACTGTAAAATATTTAAAACTTCACAAAAAACATTCAGGATCTATATAAAGAAACCCATGTAATTGTATTGAGGAGTCAGTATAGTATGATATAATAGAGGATAATAAAGATATGCCTTGATTTTCAAAGGAACACAATGCTATGGAAAATAGAAAAAATACTATAAAGATGTCAAATTGTCTATAAATCAATCTGCACATTCAGCGCAACACTGATTATAAAGCAAACAGCATTGGTCAAAGGTATCTGGCAAAAAATGTAAAGTTCATGGGAAGAATAAAACTTTAAAAATCAGAAAATTATAAAAAATAAAAAATGATCACATGATCGCAAGTGATATAAGATAAAATCTAACAAATAGACATGAAATTCTAGTCACAAATTAATATAATATTGGCATTGCAATTAATAGACAAGGAAATCCGGAAATTAAACAATGCATATATTAGAATATGGTAAAGATAAAATGTCAAGTCAATAGAGAAAAGACAGCATTAAAAAATATATTGGGGAAGTTCTCTTTCTGGGCAACACAGAATATTAGGGATCAGAAATACCCTACTGCCTGAAATCGTTAAAAACCAAACAAAATATATAAAACAATGGTTTGCAGACATTGAACACTCGACAAAATAGGACAGTGAGCACTGAGAGAGGATTAACAATTGAAGTAAGTCCTGAAACTGTTCCAGTTCACTGCCTGAAAAGATGCTTGAGGACACAATACAGCAAGGGGCAACCAAGATGGAGTTCAACCATCTCCTGAGTTGAGGAGATAGAGCTGGGAGTTCAGGGAGGTCACGGAAGCTAGAATTCATAAGACAGACTACCAAAGAGAGAGCTGCACAGACAGAGAATCCAGAATTCTGCAAGGGGACCATGCTTAAGTCTTCAGCTGAGTATTGATCAGTGTGTGTAGGTGAGAAACTACATAAGGCTGGGGGAAAACAAAAAGAACAGAGAAAACAATCCACACAGCTCATAAAATGCAGGGAATTTGCATCACCACCTGCCAGAGTGGAAAAACCTTATAATTCATGGGACATTGGGTAGAGGACTCAGGAGGATATTGCTTCAGTATTCAGGCAAAAGTAGTCTTAGACTGAAGACTGATTTGGTCTTGCATATCAAAGATTAAAAGTGAGGCTCAAATGGACGGAGCCATTTCTAGGTAATTTAACTGCATCCCAGTAAAAGCTTGAGAATATTTATAGAAATAAAAAAATATCCAGTACTCAGAAATTAATATCAAAAATGTTTAGCATATAATCAAAAATTACTAAGGATACAAAAAAGCAGCAAAATAAAACCCAGAATAGAGAGACAACTCAATCAATAACAACATAATGAAAAATAAAGATTGCTGCAAAGGACATTATTTTATTTCTTTATATGGCTTAGTGGTACTCCATGACATATATATATATACACACACACACCACATTTTTATATAATTTGTAGAGAAGACTGTAAATCAATTATAACTATTGTCCATAAGTTTAAGAATATAGAGAAGAAATTGAGCATGTATGTCAAGACAAGGAATATATTAATATAAAAAAGAGACACTATGGATCTAAACAAAGGAATAAAGAATACTGGAATGGTAAATATGTAGGTAAATATGAAATACTTTTTTCCTTCTATTTAAATCTCTTTATAATTGAACACTTAAATAAAAAATAATAAAGAAGTTTGGGATTTTCAATCTATCGAGAAGTCAAATATATGATAACCATAGCACAGAGGCCAAGAAAGGGACGGTGGAAAATTACCCTTGTAAGACTCTTCTCATATACTTCCCACGGAATTGAAGAAGTTGCTCCTCTTCCTACTCTGCATTACATTTGTCACTTAAACTTCAAAGCATGATGGCTTGTTTTCCTTGATTTACAAAATCCCTTCTTAAATTCTGCCTGAAATTTCTCTCTTGATAAGGCTCAGACTTTAGTCCACCCAGCACAGACCAGGAGAACCTACATTTTCACAGGTCGTTGATATCACAATCTCATTTCCTCCCTCAGGTTATCCACGACAGTTGTTCCTCCTTCTTTCATCCAAACTCTCTCATGGAAATCAACTCTGAAAAATTAATCTGATCCCCAGTTCACCTGATATATTATGAATGAATCCCAGCTAAGACTGAGATGGGTCTCCAGTTACAAAAAACTAACAGGGAACCCAGATCAATTAGGGAAGTGATTTTTATGTATGGAATAAAGAGACCTTAACTCAGGTACCAAATTATCAGGTCTCTGTATTTATAATATTTTCCTTTATATCGAAGATTCAAGGAAATCACCAACAGCGAAAATAAGCCATGTGTCAACTTTCCCTTTTGTCTTCTTGGTACGTTTACCATGACTAGAGAGAATGGAATCCCCACCCCTCACCCTGCAATTAGAACTAAGCACACCTCTTTTGAATGCCTGGAAGATTGAAATGGAATTTCATTCCATGGAGGACTTTGAAATGGCTGATATAAGTTGCAGATTTGATAAGCATTGTGCAGATCAGCTTTTCCTCTATAAACATCTCAGCTTGTCCTCCAGTTGCATATTTTCACAGGGACTGTTGACACCTCCTGAACAGTGTATAATGAACCTGTGAACAATGTGAGATCAGGCCCCAGTTCCTGTTGGCTCTCCAACACCAAGTCTGAAGAACTTTCCTTTCATGCATGTACAAATGGAAAGGGAAAGAATGTCATCTGGACTCAATGGGGAGTTTCCTTTGATACAAATTTATTCATGATATCTAACACCTAAAAAAAGATATCTGCTTTAATTTTTTAATAAATCAAATAGTGAAATGGCTATATTAAGCAAAAGAGGACTATTTAAAAGAACAAAATAGCATGGAAAAAGAAAGTATAAGGAAATAAAATAAATAGCAAAAGCAGTATACTTAGCAATACAATCAAAGTATCATTTGTAGCAAAGACATGTAACAAGTACCCACAGAACACAGAATGTTATAAAGAAGAAAACTAATGGAAAATTACATTAATAGAGGATAATCATAGAACTCTAACCTACAAATAATGACTGTTCTCAAAAAAGGAAACAGAACACATACAATAAAAGGAATAATCAAAAGTGTATTATATGTTTTTTTAAGTACTAAGACCATTTACTCAAAATCTTATTATGATCTGGGGAAAATTACTGAGAGAAAATCCATACTTAGATATTACTTGAAAAAATTGCTCGGATTTCAGAAATTAAAAAAAAAAAAAAACTTGTAAATATCCAGGCAGAAATATGTAATTTATAAAGGAAACACATCAGAGACAAGGAAGTTTAAAATGAAAAGCATGAGAAAAATTTTATGAGTCAACCTTTCCCTAAAAGAGCAAAAATAACAATAATAATTCCCTCAAATGCTTTTTGTAGCAAGACCTTAGAAAGCAAATAAACTATTAGACAATATAGAAAAATAGAGAATTTAAAGTATAAACCATTAAACAGAATAGATAACCTTTTTATCTTACTAAAATCTTCAATCACAGTGAGAAAAGAGGTGTCCTGTATTATTCATAAGTCACCTGCCATAAAAAATCATGTCAGTGGCTTCACACAACAAACCTCTTTAATTCCACACCAATGCTGGGCTGCACTCCAGTGTACTAGAGGTTCTTTACTCCATTCTGGGAAATAGTTTCCTACCTTTTAGTTGTTCTGTTATCTTCTACAGCCTTGCCATCCTCCACTAAATTTTCAGAATATGGCTAATGCGCAAGTGAAGAGATGGAAGGGATTTTAGAGGTAAATCCTAGACTGGCGTAGATCATTTCCCTCCACATTCCACTGGCAGGCTTGATCCTTTGGCCTCACCAGGAGCAAGAGAGGATGGGAAATACAGCTAAGCACCGGCTTAGGAAGAAAAGGAGAAACACTGATCCTAGTGAGCACTAGCTTTCTTTGTTACAATTGCTAAACATGTATGTGTCAGCAATCACAATAAAAACCAAATATTAAATTTGAGGAAAAATTGACAGAAAACTGGAAGTATTTCATAGTTAATATATATTTAAGTTAGAGGAGACGTTAAGGTCAAAAACTGTTAACCGATTAAATTAAAATTCTGGATATGGCAGATATACGCTATACTGCCTTCTGAAGTGTGTATGGAACGTTTACAAAAATGATAACACATTTTGCAGTGAAGAAAATTTCAATGAAGGAGACTATATTGCTTATAAATTAATTTATTTTATATAAATTGTGTATTTCATGACAGAGACTTGTATAACTATTCATAAATATAAAGACAAAGACATGCACCCAAAGGAAGCCTTGGAATATCAAGAAAGGCTTTCTGTAAAATGTGATATCTACAATTGATTGAGAAATCACAAGCAATTTAATAATTTATATAGTTAAGGTTGTGTCAGATATTGGCGAAAAATCAAATGCTGCTAAACAAACACATCAGAGTGGCTTATTAGTAATTTGAGGAAAGTTGATATCTCTTTAAACAATTGTATTTAAAATAAAGTCAGTTTGATTAGTTCAATATTAAAAAGTGAAATTTTTGAATAAAAATAGAGTTTCTAAGATCAAGGTTAAAAGAAATATATTGCAAGTTTGAAATAAAAAAATCAAAAGGAGCATGCAATTTATATATGTTTATTATTTTGAGTGAATAAAGTAATTTCATGACAGTGCAACCTAGCAAATATTAATGTGTGCAATAAATAAAACCATGATTACATAAAGAGGTAAGACAAATAAATATATCAGTATTAAAGGACAAGAATTAAAAAATCACAAATATAAAAAATTTAAAATTTAAAATGCTTACTTGCACTGATATTTGAAGATATCAAATGCAATTTTTTGAGTATGAAATTGTACCCCTGAAATCACAAAATCATGAATATGGTAAAAGTAAAAATCAAACTCTTTATAAGGTAATCTATGAGTTGGTCCAGATTTTTTTCAAGCCTACAAAAGTACTCATAAGTTTCCACATAAATTTTTTTTCTTCTAATGTATTCCTCTTAAAAATTTAGAAAAATAATTTGTGTAAAGAGTTTTTCAGGACAGGTGTGGTGGTTCCTACCTATAATCCTGGCACTTTGGGAAGCCAAGATGGGAGGATTGTTTGAGCCCAGCAGTTCGAGAACAGCCTGAGCAAGATAGCCAGATCCCATCTCTACAAAAAATAATAATAATAAAAAATTAACCAGGCGTGATGGCACACAGCTGTAGTCCCAGCTATTCAGTAGGCTGAGGCAGGAGGATTGCTTGAGCCCAGGAGTTTGAGGTTGCAGTGAGCTATAATGATGCCACTGCACTCTACCCTGGGCACTAGAGTGAGACCCTGTTTCAAAAAAAAAAAGTTCACTAAAGCATTTATACAAATCAAAAGCAAAATGAAATAAGTGAGTTTTGTTGTGTATTTGGTTGGTTTACAACAGTAAAGAAATGAAAACAACCTAATAGGTGTACATTTATCCATTCTCCATAACACTAAAATAAAATTTAAAGGAACACAATCAGTGGCCACCATTGTTAGAGACCCAAACTCTCATTTTGAAAACTGATAAATAGAGGAAACAAAGAAAGCATTTCTCCCATTCCTATGAAAACTGTACCCAGATTATCCAAATAGATAACAAAGTGAAGTTTTCTTTCATATGTTTTCCAGATAATAAATGAAAAAGAATAATTAGAATATCACCCTTTTGTGATGCAAATCAATTCATGAATCTAGACAATCACTGAGAAGGAACAGAGAGGAAGTGCTGAGTGATTACATCTGTAGGCGTGTATTGTCTGGCTGGCTCTCTTTTGGTGATCCTAACAACCACTGATGGCCTTTGCTTTCTATTCTTTTTTGCTTGCTCTTCCTAATCTCTATATTTTATAATGGAATATTTCAGGACTCTATGTTTTGATATTCCTTATATAGACTTATCCCAGCTCATGGCTTTAGATGCCATTTATACAATGATGATTTTTTCAATGGTGGATGTTTATTTTCAAAATTAACACACAATTGTTAAGGGTTGAATTATGTGCCCCCCCAAAATATATGCTAAATTCCTAAAGTCATCTTATTTGAAAATGGGTCTTTGCATATACAATTAGTTAAGATGAGCTTATATTGGAATGAAGTGGGCTCATAATCCCGTTTCACTGGTTAACTTATAAGATGTTCATGTGAAGACACAGACACAGGGTGAGTGCCATGTGGTGATGGAGGCAGAGATCAGGGCCATGCTGCCAAAAACCGAGAAATGCCTGGGGCCTTCAGCAGCTGGAAGAGGCAAGAAAGGGTCCCATAGAGGCTGCAGAGAGAACCTGGCCCAGCCAACACCTTTATTTCAGACTTCTGGGCTCCAGAGCTGTAAGAGAATAAATTTCTGTTGTTTTGATCCACCTTCCTTGTGCTGCTTTGTTATAGTAGCCCTGGGAAACTAATACAACATTCCAACTCTTGATTTTCCACCTTAATCAAACTTGCTCCTCCCTCAGTCTTCTTTAACATAGTAAATGGTAGCTACGACTCCATGCGTCCACGTGTTTAGAACCAAAACCTAGAACTCATTTTTGATTCCTCTAATACTCTCTGTATTTAAACCATCAACAAATCCTTTTGGGTCACCTTTAAAAACATCCAGAATTTGACCAATTTATAGTGCCTTTGTTTCCACCGCTCAGTTCCAGTCACTGCCATCACTCATCTGTTTTACTGACGTAATTTCCTAATTGGTCTGCTTCTTTCATCTTTCACCCTCTGCTGTGGATTCTGAATGTATCAGCCTGAGTGATTGTTTTGGAACAAAGTCTGATTATGCCTCTTATTGCTCAGCATTCTCTAGTGGCTTTCTACACAAGATCGATTTAAACTAAAATTCTTAACATGGTCTAGAAGAACCTCTATGATTTGGTTTTCTATTCTTCCACATCTCCCATCATTTTCCATACATTTTTGACCTCATCCTCTGCCAACTGTACCTCTACCCTAACTACATCTATCACAGAGCCTATTTGCTTGGTGTTATCTATGCTTAGAATGTTCTTCCCATAGATAGCATGTGACTCACTTCATCTCTTTTTAAAGATGACCTTATCACTATGGCATTTCTTGATTTTCCTATTTAATACTTCAACAACCTCAATCCATGCTTTATTTTTCTTCTAAGTACTTATCTCTAACTGGCATAGCATAAAATTTACTTATTTGTTTATTATCCCTCTTCTGCCACTAAAATGTGTACTCCGTTATAGCAAATTTTAATCCTTTTGTCACTGCTGTATCTCAAATCCTAAAACAAGGTGTACTACAGAAATACTGTTTCATAGATAGTTGTATAAATTAATGATTACAGGGGATACTGTTAGTCAACTTGAGAAAACAAGCTATTTTAAAAGACTCACTATGTTTATTATATACATGTGAAATAAAGACTCTATCTATAGGTGAAATATTTCTTCATCAGAATATGTCTATCAAAATCAGTTTGGAGAATTAAATAGTTTGATTTACCTTCTGATTTAAACTGATAAAACTGCATTTTTAAACTAATGTTATGAGATTCAATTATTTTACAAAATCATATCTTTCTTTCAAATTGTACAAATTATTGATGCCAGAGTGTTTATCAAAATATACTCTCCAAAGTAATTACATTTTCTTTTGTCTAAAATAATCATTAGTGACTTCTTATAATGGGGAGAGGGGAAAGGTCGCCTATGGGAAAATAAATGACTTTTTGGAAAGACGTATGGCCCTTAGGAGAATAAATGGGAGATACAGTAGTTTTGTGACAATGCCTGTTTGGTTGTGGTGTGGACTTCTCCAAGAAGAGAACATTACAGTTAGTGCTAGGGAGAGGATTTATAAAAATTAAGTTCTTTTAGGGGCAGGCTCGGCTTTTAAGCAGATAAGGGATTTCAGGAACACCAGTGCTTTTGGTGCGAAATAATTTTTGTGCCACAGTGGCTTATTCTGGACCTCCCTACCTGTTATAGCTTTTTAAAAAAATTTCTAGGAATAATATTTTGTTTTTACATCATGATTTACCCTCTTCAAAGCACTTGTTCATTTTAAATCAATTTTATCGAGGTGTTATTTTACATACGGGAAATATATCCATTGTAAATGTATAGTTCAGTATGCTATGACACATTCACACAACCTTGTAACCCCATTACCTCAAGTACGATAGGGAAATAGAACAGGTGTCCACAAACGTTTTACATAATAGGACAGATGGCAAAGATTTTAGACTTCGCAGGCTATATAGTCTCTGTTGCAGCTACTCGACTCTGCCTTTGTAGTGTAAATGGATGGGCATGGCTGTGCTTCACTAAAAGTCAACCTGCAGGTTATAGTTTGCCAGTTTCCAGTATAGAATATTTTCATCACCATCATGCCGCTTTATGGTCAAATCTTCATCCCCAGCCCCCATCCAAGTACTTATTCTGCTATCTAACATTTAGATCTGATTTACGCATTCTAGAGAATTTAAAATAAATCATATAGTGTAGTCTTTAGTGTTTGGCTTCTGTTATTCAGCATCTTTTTGGAGTTCAGCCATGTTGTTGCATGCACCAGTGGTTAATTTGTTTTTGTTGTTCAGTGATATTCAATTATACATACATTTTTTTGTTTGTTTTGTTTTTTTCATTTTTTTTAAATTTCAGCATATTATGTGGGTACAAATGTTTAGGTTATATATATTGCCTTTGCCCCACCCGAGTCAGAGCTTCAAGTGTTGCTAACCCCCAGACAGTGCTCACCGCACCAATCAGGTGCAACTATAACCATC
Source organism: Indri indri (assembly GCA_004363605.1). Taxonomy (NCBI): domain Eukaryota; kingdom Metazoa; phylum Chordata; class Mammalia; order Primates; family Indriidae; genus Indri; species Indri indri. The sequence goes on along the minus strand of RJWJ010022148.1, from coordinate 12,364 downwards.
CCCTCTTCCCCACTCCCACCTGTCCGACACCGGATGAATGTTATTACCGTATGTGCACATAAGTGTTGATTAGTTAATACCAATTTGATGGTGAGTACATGTGGTGCTTGTTTTTCTGTTCTTGTGATACTTCACTTAGTAGAATGGGCTCCAGCTCTATCCAGGATAATATAAGTGGTGCTATCTGTTCTCCTATAGGTAGACATTTGGCTTATCAGTTTTTGGCTATTATAAATAAAGCAACTATAAGCATTCTTAAAAATAAAAGAAAATAAAAGAATCATTAAAAATATATGACTATTATCAACAATTAACTTCACTTTTTCTTATGCATTTTTCTTTGTATAAATTGTGTTGCTCCAGTTGCACCATGGAAACATAAGTAACCATGAGCCTTCAACTCACAAACAATCTATCCCCAAATTTAAAATTTGATGTTTCTATTCAGGGAGCTTAATATTTCTAGTCATATAAGTGTATTAAATAATAATATCTGATTACTGGCAACTTCACATTCTCATGAAATGTCTTTGAAATGTTGAGTTTTCATGCAGAGTAGATGTCTATTGTATTTTACTGCCAAAATAACATGTTTCAAATAGTAAAACGGCGGGGGAATACTGACTGAGCTATTAATAAAACACCAGCTTTTAGCTGGCAAAGCAGCCTTCTTTCCATCAAACATGTCTCAGCCTTTAATAAAGAAACTCAAGTGGTGTAGGTGAAAAATTACTTTTCTCACCCGGTCATCTGTCTGTCATGTATTATTCAGGTCACCAATGTTTGTCCTGAACTGTATCATTCTGTAGTTGTGTCAGGTATGAGATATGTTCAGTGTAATTCCATCAGACTTCGTGAAGTTGATTAGAACAGATCACCTTTCAGCATGGGCACAAGTTATCTCAGCAGATTTAGTGAAAAAGACTTATTTATCTTTGCCTCATAATAAAGAAAGAGATGAGCAAATTTATTCATTAACTTGAAAAGAGTCACATATTTGGTGTGGAAAATAACTATAGTCAGTAATTCTATTGAAAATACTATAGTACATGGATGTTTCTTCAATAGAAAAAAAATACAGGAGTCTACATTTAATAGCATGAAATATTTAAGCAAAGCACACACATTTTATTATAGTCCTTAAAATGGTAATTCTTTGTCCCACAACAAAATGATAGAATGTAATAAAAAATGTCATATCTTTGATGGTTTCCATTGGCCTTTTTCCAGCATTCTTTTTGCAAAATAATCTGTACTTTCATTTTGTAGAGAAAAATATTCAAAGTTTATGTAATCATGACACTACTATGTCTTACCTAAATCATAGACTATTTTGCTATAAGCATTCTAAAATACTTAGCAACTCAAAACAGTTGTGAAGAGGACTGGGCTAATAAAAAGATATGTATTAGGTGTAAAGAAACCTAAGATCTTGTCTGTCAAGACCTGGGGTCCTCTTCTGCCAAATTAACAACTGACACTAATGGATTCCCAAAGAGGAGGGGGACCAAAGTGATGTACACGAATCACACAGTAGAGCCAGGTATGCATTCCAATGCGTACTCTCCTGCTAATCAAATTCATGATCTTGGATACAGTTCTAAAAATTAGAATAAAATCAAAGGACCATATGGCAGCATCTCTAGCACATAGTAACATTTAGGCATTACATATAATGCTCAAGCTTTGTCATTTGCTCAAATGATTTAAGATTGCACCAAGTAGAAATCAGTGTGTGTTCTTTATTCTCTTCCAATTGTTGATTTTAAGAATTCTTGAAATGGTTTTTGGAAAATATAGAAGATCGTCACTAAAGGCAAGCTAGGATGTTTAGAAATTTTGCAATAACAAAATTTGAATTACTATACAAAAAGCAAATAGACAGATTATGAAATCTTCTGAGGAATTACTTGATTATTCTTTTCTTCATAGACTTCTTATCTACAGTAGCCAGAAGACTTTCTGAAAAACAAAGTTGATTTTTCCTAAGATGCTTTTCAATCCCTGAAATCCGGAATGTGTTTTGATATAGAAAACTTTAGAAACTGCCTTAACTCTTCTTCTACATCATATCGTATATTTGGCTGTAACTCGCTTTGTGTAAGTGAACAGGCTCTTTTTATTGTTCTCCCACTCTGTAAACCTGTATGTTTCCTTTTGCTGTGTGCCATACCTCAAAGCAACAAGAGTTTATTAAGCTTCAGAAATGTGACCAGTATTGTGCTGGGCTGTGTGGAATACTTGGCAGGTATAGCCTTTGTTCTCGCAGAGCCGAATATATTTTTGAGCAGGTGAACAGGAAGGCTTGCACGTGTGAAGCAGGTCAGAAACAATGAGCCCATCTAAATCAAGCGTTGCTACCTCAAAAAGCAAGCTAAAGTTGTTAGAGAAATTTTGAGTTTGGGAAATATAGAAGATGAATTTTGTGTAAAATATTTATTAATACATTCAAAGAAAGGAACCAAAAAGATAGAACTAAATTTATACTTATCTTCCTTTACATTCTAAGATCTTTTTTTTTCAAATCCATTTGCGATTCTAGGTTATCTACATGAATTTTTCTATGAAACAAATTTTTGCCTAGAAACTTATTGGTGATTTAAATAAGCCTCCAAATCATAGCTCATCTATTATGTAGGTCTGGGATTCCCTTTAGCCCTAACTGCAGAGGTAGGCTCTGATTGGTCTACCCTAATGCAATCAGGGTAATCTAATTGAAGAATAAGTACATGAGCTACATTTGTTCAATCACAGTGAGACTCAGAACTTTGTTCCCTGCTTAAGAGAAAATAAACCAACTGTCTCCTCATGGACTTAACCAAAGAAGGAGAAGCATTTAGCCTTGTTGCTGCTAGCAGTTTTCCTTCAGCCAGGAGAACTATCAGCCTGAGAATGCAGAAGACACGAGGGAGAGGGGGCAAGAGAACTTTGAAGAAAGTGTCCCAAACCTTGCATTATTTCTGGACTTTGAACAGGACCAAACACATTTCTTTTATTTTTCAATCCAGTTTATATTAGATGTGCTGTTATATGTTGCCTTAAGTGCTTTTTGAAAATATATAAGCACGTAAGTTTTTAAATATAGAAAAAAATTAAAAATAAATATAAATTGCATTTCTCCTTCAACAATAAATCCTACTATTATAGAAGTTAAAGTTCTTTTAAATTTGGAAATCAACCTACTAAAAGAATTTGTTATAAAATATATGTTAAGAATACTAAAACATTTCAAAATACCAAGATTCAACATGAATAATATCTGAAAGCAATCACATGTAAGAGAATCGATGTCACCATCAATAATAAAACAAAGTTACTTAAAAAGTAAAAGAGAGGCACAAGCAGACAGTGTGTTAGTGGTGAAGAATTTATATTCTGGAGCCATATAGAAGTGGGTTTAAATGCTAATTCACTCACTCACTTAGTGTGTGACTTTGGGCAGGTCATCTAACATATCTAACCCTCAGCTTCCCCATCAGTAAAATGTAAAAAAAAAAAAAAAAAAAAATAGGCAAGCTATTACCACAAAAAATTGATAAGCATCCCCTTCTTCTACAAATATGAGCAACTACTTACCCTTTACTGATAAAAGCTCTAGCCTTGTTTTTGTCTCCCTATGTCCTAGGTAAAAATTAAAACACACAATCACTACATTGGCCTTGCTTTTGGATAGCATCCAATCCAGAATTGGCCTGGGCTTCTTTCACTTGGCCTTAGAATAGACCAGCACTATCCCAAAACCTATAAGCCTCATCAAAATTCCTTCGCTGAGATGTCCTACTGTTTCTTCGGAGTGTTTTCTCTTTTGCTACAAGCTAAATAAATTGTCTTTTAAACTACTGGTGTGCTCCTGGTGGTGTTTGATTGGTGAGATTTAATAAGTCATAGGCCAATTCATTCACTTAATCCTTCAACTGTATTTCTAAAATATTTAAGTGGTAGTTTGAGCTTAAGTTTAATTTAATTTTTTCAACATTTTTATTTTGAAAAAAATTCAAGCCTACATGAAAATTGAAAGAACAATTCAATGAACACCTGTATACTCATTACCTGAATTCAATTCTAAACATTGTGCTATATTTACAATATTAACTGAGCACCTAGTAGTCTTCATCTAACTAATCATATCTGATAAGTTATGCAATCCTGCAATTATTACCTTAGCCTCCTTTTCCCAAAATTTTTGTGGGTATTCTTCTGTATCTCTCTCCACACTTTGTTATTGTCTGCAAGACACAACTTTCTCCACTCATCTATTACATGGAGGAGTTTATTAAGGCCTCATCTTAAACCTTTGTCTTTTTCTGTTTCCAGAATCTATCCCTATGATCTCATTTTTACTCACAGTTGCAATTAGTATGTATAATCAGAAAAATTCTAAATTCATATCTCATATTTTATGATTTCTAGACCTGTATACACAACTTCCTCCCTTACCTTAACTTTCAGAAGTATCACAGACATCTAAAACCCAGTAAATATAAATCCAAACCCATCGTCTTCACCCACTCAGTCCTGGTCCTTTGCCATTGCTGTCTATCATAGAGATTGTCACTGTCATGTGTTTGCTTAGAAAAGCTTGGAATCTACAAGTCACTTTGACACCTTTCCTAGAGACACCTCCATTGGTAAGTCTGGTAGATTCTCCCCAATCCCCAAACACCAGTTTACTTGGTGTCTATCACCTTCTCCCTTGTGTTAACTACCATCATCTCATACAGAACGACTGCAGTAGGTTGCTAATTGGTCTATATCTGTTTTGTTTTCACCCCTCCAATCCATTCTCTAAAATAAAAAAGGAATAAACTTAAAGACTATAAAAATAAAGAAAGCCTGATCATTTCACACCCTTACCCTTTTTCAAAATTCTTCGTTTTCTTCTTATAATTGCCATAATAAAGATGGTCTGCCTTAACAGGGTTTGTAAGGCTCCAATCTTCATCCTCAGATTCAACCATCCCGTTCTGTCCCATTCTCCACACACTCAGCTCATTAGGTCCCTTTATGTCCATGCTTCCTCCTATTCTTCGCACACATCATCTCTTCACTAAGTTACCTCCTACTCATATTTCATACCCCCTGTCAATGACCACTTCCAGACTGTAACACATCACCCCATTCTGTTCTTTTGAGAAACTATGTGTTTCAGATCTGTATTGCTTATCACCATTAAAGTTTATATCAGTAAAGAATACATTCCCCTACAAATACAAACCAAATAAGGAAACAAATACAGAATAGGTGTTTATTTGTCTCCTATAAGGAGTCTGGAGTGGGGCCTTTCTGACCTCTCACTTTACCGACTGCAGGCTGTTGGCCTTATTCTCATGCTTGTCACTACTAAGCCTCATGATGCTTGTTCTTCCCTAAGTTTCACATTGGTATTCCAGACAGAGGAAGTGGAAGTGGGAGGCTGCATGCCAACACTGTTTGTTTCTTTGTATTAGAAAAGCAAAGGCTTTCTTAGAAATCCCTGGCATATTCCCTCTTCGATTTAATTAGTCAGAACTCTTACAATTCTACCACTTACAGTGATAAACACTGGGAAACACCAAAGCAAGAAAGCAGTTAGAATTGTGTAGAAAGAGCAAATTTACAATATTGTCTTACAGGTTTATATTATTTATGGGGTTTATATTTATATTTACCTATTCCAATAGATTGGATTTTAAGCTCCGTTAGGGCAGGGACTTTTTTTTTTCCTGTTGATCATGGAGGGTATATCTAAGCAGTTTCTCCATTCTTTGTAAAGTCTCATAGTTTCAAAGCCTTTTTTCCAGATACATAAGTTGTAAAACCAGAGCTCTTTTAGCTCAAATTCTCAGTTGCGTGTGCCTCTTTCATATGTGAGTGCAGCATAACACTTTATTTACAATTTCAAAGAGAAATCTAAAAGACCAATTAACTTAAAAAATTTTTTTTCTAGCAAACAGAAGAAGTTTTAAGTTTTGGTGCTGACTGATACAGGCAAGTAATATACCTTCAGGAAGTACATATATGTACAGAAGTTCCTAAAAAGATAAATTAATTTTATTTAGTGATATGTGCATAAGAACAAAAGAAATGAGTCATACAAATAGTCCTTCAGGTCAGATATTTTATAGCAGTGGCTTCAAGGGACAGAATGTGGGAAATCATAATTGCTCTCCATGACACATTGATACATTATATCAAGACTTTCCTAAATTTAATTAACTTCGATTTATAAATCTAACATGAAATTAAGACAGTAACGGAATGGAATGCAGGAATTAAAAATAATCATACACACTGATATGAAATGATATGATTTTAAATTAAGTTAAAAAAATAAACTTGGAGAACAGTAGTTGAAAAACTGTTGGATGTAATATATTTAACTACAATATAATCAGAAAAATATGTTTTTGTTAAAAAGTGACAATTTACTGGTACAATGACATCAAAATGAGGAGCACAGGAATAGAAGATTTTAAAGCCCTTTCCTTGTCAAATTCAGTCTTGTATGCATATTGGCACATTGCTTCTAGCCAACTTTACTTAGATGATAGCTATTCTCATTCTTCATTATATTTTGGTACCATTTGAATGCATTATACCAAACACAATATACCCTCCATGATTCGTTATATTCTGAATCTCATTTTGCACAATAAGAACATGTTTATGCATTTTTATATGTGACTTCTCAGTGATGCAAAAGGGTTGTTTTATTTAAATGTTTTTATTGTGTATGTTTACGGTGTACCAAATGATGTTTTGATATATATATATGCTTAGTGAAGTGATTACTATAATTAAGCAAGTTAACATATCCTTCACCACACATAGTTACTTTTTTGTGACAAAAGCACTTAAAATATCATGTCTTAGCAAAATTTCAATGTACAATGCAATATTATTAACTACAGTCCTAATGCTGTACACAAGATCTCTAGACCTATTCATTCTACGTAGCTTCAGGTTTTTAGCCATTGACTTACTTTTCCCCATTTCCTCCTCGTCTCTGCCCCTGGTAACCAGCATTTTACTCTCTGTTTCTATATATTTGACTTTTTAAAGATTCCATATATAAGAGAGATTGTGCAGTGGTTTTGTTTCTGTGTCTAGGTTATTTTACTTAGCATAATGTTCTCCAGGTTCATCCTGCCTGTCTCAAATTACAGTATCTCTTCATTTTTTAGGGCTGAATAATGTTTCATTGTTTATATACACCACAATTTCTTTATCCATTCGTCCATCAATAGACACTTAGCTGTTTCCATATGTTGGCTATCATGAAAAATGCTGCAATGAACATGGGACTGCAGATAGTTCTATAAGGTACTGATTTTGTTTCCTTCGGTTATATAACCAGCAGAGGGATTTATGGGTCATACGGTTGTTCTACTTTTAATTTTTTGAGAAACTTTCCCATACTGTATTCCATAATGACTGCACCAATTTACATGTCCACCAACAGTGTACAAGTTTCTCTTTTTCCTATACCCTTGCCAACACTCACCCCTTGTCTTTTTGCTAACAGCCATCTTAACAGGTGTGAGGTGATACCTCATCACAGTTTTGATTTGCTTTTCCCCGACTATTAGTAATTTGAGCACTTTTCCATATACCTGTTGGCCATTTGTACGTCTTTGGAAAAAATGTCTATTCAAAATCTTTGACCATTTTTTAATTGGGTTATTTGTTCTTTTGCTATTGAGTTGTGTGAGGTCCTTATATATTTTGGATATTAACCCCTTATTATATATATAGTTGTAAATATTACCTCCTGATCTGTAGGTTGTCCTTTTATTTTGTTGATTTTTTCCTTTACTGTGCAGAAGCTTTTTAGTTTGACTTAGTCCCACTCATTTATTTTTGCTTTTGTTACCTGAGTTTTTAGTGTGGTATCCAAAAATCATAGCTAAGGCTAATATCAGGAAGTGTAAAAAGTTTTTTAAAGGAGTTTTTTAAATTAGGGATAGAAAAGATATAAATAATAATAACTATATGGATAACGTTATTTCATTGCCTATAAACATTTTTAAAAATTTTGGAATTATACAGCAAATAAATTAAACTTTAAAAAAGAAACAAACAAAAATCATTTAGAGACTTAAGATAATTTTACAGTAAATACAAAAATGTAAAAAGATTGAAAAGGGAAGTTAGCCTAAGATGATACACAGGCTTTTTTAAGTAACAGCTTTATTAAGATATAATTAAAATACTATAAAGTTCCCCTTTTTAAAGTGCACAATTAAGTGGTCTCTAGTATGTTCACAAAATTGTGCAACTGTCACCACTATGAAATTTTAGAACATATTCATTGTCCCAAAAATGAATTTCAGAACCATTAGTAGTTACTCCCCATGCTCCCCACGCCCTAGACCCTGGTGACTGCTTATCTCTTTCCTGTCTCTGTGAATTGGCCAATTCTGAATATTTCATATAAATGGAATCATACAATATATGACCTTTTGTATATAGTTTCTTTCTTTCACTTAGCATAATATTTTTTAGGTTCATTCATGTAGTAACATGTACTATACTCTCTTTATGTGATTAAATAATTTTCTATTGTATGATATACCATATTTTGTTTATCCATTCAGTAGTTGAGGGACATCTGAGCTAAATAATCTCAATTGACTTATATTCGACTTTGCTGAGTTTTTCTTTGACTGCTCAGATCTACTGTTTAGTCCCTCTTCTCAATTTTTACATTTTATATTTTGTACTTTAAAGCTTCAGAATTAATGTTTTGTTCTTTATAATTTCTGTGTTTTTATTGACAGTCTCTATTTGTTGAAATGTCATTATCATATTTTCCTTTAATTTTTTAGACATAGTTTCTTGTGGTTCTCTGACCATCTTTATAATAGATGACTTAAGCCTTTATCTAGTAAGTCTAATGTTTGGATTTTCTTAGGAACAATTTATATTGCCTGCTTTTTTTCTCCTTTGTATAGGCCTTACTTTCCAGTTTCTTCCAAGCCTTTACTGAGGTGCTCTGTGTTTGTATGTGTTAGAGCTTACGTCAACATTCTACAAGGCATTTTATAACTCTGCTTGCACAGAGCCTTGAGGCTTGCCATCAGTGAGAAATCGTGTCCTTTTCAGGTCTTTCGTGTTCATGTGCACAACCCTGTACATGCACATAGACGTCTAGATTCCCAGGAATATTTCAGAGTTGTGCAAACCAAAAAATATTAAATTATATAAGAAAAAAGAGCAAAAATCATACAATATATGATATAAAGACATGCCTAAACCTAAATGATATGCAAAAGTTAAAGGGGTGGGGGGAGGGGAGGGTGGAATTTCAAGGAAGGAGCAAAGAAATGCCAAGTAATTAAAAGGAAAAGAAAAGTTAGCTTGAAAATAAAAAAGTGAAAGAATTCAGTGGACAGGATGTCAATAGAATAAGATTTTTTGGATGATAAAAATATAATTCATAATTGACATCTAATATACATGAATCAAGTAACAGAGAACTGAAATTTATTTAAAATTGAACCCAAAAAGACATTGGCAAAAATCTGTATTCTGTTGGCTGTCTTCGTTTAATGTATTTTTCTCATTTTTTTTTTGGCAAAATAAGTGTAAAAAAATAAGCTTAAATAGAAGGTGGTTTTGATTTGCATTCTGTAAGAGAATATCAAGGCCAAATAAATATCCTAAAAATGCTATAATTTCTAGAAGAGTCCCCATAGCTTAATTTCATTATATTTTTAAATATTTGCTCTACAAAAATTATGTAATATACATAATTAGATATATATATATAAATACTGATACAGGATTTAAGTAGTGTGGTTTATTGGCTTGATTTAATCAATTTATGTCTTTAACTTTGTGTCATATAAAGGGAGAATGTATAATATCACCTAAAAACCATAAACCAATTCATATTATAGGTTACAAAGAGTCACTTTATACATTTCAAGCTTTTTTCTTTAAAAAAATTGCCCACAAATTAATTTCTGATTTTAGATTAGAATTGCAATTAATAACAAGGACTTTTGTTTATTCTAAATATTTTTTAGCCTAAATATTTTAAAAACACTGTTAAATAAGTGTTGGTCAAAGAGAAATTGAAATTTGAATTTGTAGAATATGCAGTTTTAAAAAATTCAATATTTAAAAGCTTATGGGAATTTGTCTTTTTTTGAGTGGTTGTGAAAGTATATTAATAGCTTTAAATGTTCTTAATACTAGAAGAGAAATACAAAAATTAACTTTGAAGTAAATTCAGGAAACAAAAATATAAAAATTTAGACATGAAAAAAGGAGAATTATAAATTTATTGAAAGGATTTAATAAATTAACAATAAAAGTAGTAAAATAGATACAAAATGTTTTAAACATTGTTAAAATTTCAACAAATTGAACAAAATTCTAGAAAACTAATGAAGAGAAATAAGATAAGTTTAGGTACAAAAATACTAGATATAACAAAGTGTGTGCAGTGTGCAAGATAAGAGATATTTTTAAAGTTTAAAAAATACTAATTATAACACTTTATAATGTTAAACATAGTGTTATTGTATTTGGTCTTCACAGCAACTCCTATGGTAGGTACTAATTTTCCCTGCTTTACAGATAAAAACAACTGAAACTTACAGAGGTTTTGTTATTTGCCCAAAGTAAGACAGTTAGTAACTATACAAAAAGACACTTAATCCAGTCAATCTGAGTGTATGGTCTTAATCATTAAATAATTGCATTCATTATTATGATAGTAATATCCAATATTTATTGAGAACCTGTGTATCAGGGATTGTGACAGGTACATTGAATGCACTGCCATGTATAATCCTCACAAAGACTTCAAATATTAGGATGTATTTTTCCCAACATTAGTCTGTAAATAATGCATTACAAAAAAAACTTAAAGAATTTCTGTGGTGGATAAACTTGGAAACTATAAAAAATCTTTATTTAAAAGAACAAATGAAGGAGAAACCAAGAAAATATATAAATATTAAAATATATTTTAATTACCACATTATAATGAAAACATCATAAGCACATAAAGTCAAATTCATGATGTTAAGGGAACAAATCCAGAAATAAATATGACAAATTTAATAAATTAATAAAACAGTGACAGAATAAGTATACAATTTGTTGAGGGAAAAAAACCTCATGTATGACATAATCAGCATCAATAATTTAAAAGGCAAATAAATGCTTTAATATACAGTTTTTATAAATAAGCAAAGGAGGTGGGGTACAGTGGCTCACACCTATAATCCTAATACTGTGGGAGGCTGAGGCGAGAGGATTGTTTGAGGTCAGTTTGAGATTAGCCTGAGTAAGAGCGAGACCCTGTCTCTATAAAGAATAGAAAAAATGACCCAGATGTGGTCCTCCTCTGTAGTCCCCGCTACTCAGGAAGCTGAGATAGTAGGATCGCTTGAGCCCAAGAGTTTGAGGTTACCATGAGCTATGATAATGCCACTGCACTCTGGCCTGCGTGATAGAGTGATAGAGCAAGACTAGGTCACCAAAAAAAAAAAAAAAAAAAAAAAAAAAAAAAAAAAAAAAAAAAAAAAAAAAAAAAAAAAAAAAAAAAAAAAAAAGTTCAAGATAAATGAACAAAGGAAGAAATAAAAATAGATGAAATCATTCTACTTTCAAAAATAAATTATCATATACTTTAAAATAACTAAAAGAATAGAATTGTCACTTTCCAAACACAAAGAAATGATAAATGCTTCAGATGATGGATACCTCAATTACCCTGATTGGATTATTACACATTGTATGCCTGTATTGAAACATCACACATAACCCATAAATATATACAACTATTATGTACCCATAATAATTAAAAATAAAAAATTAAAAAGTAAAAAAAAACTAAGCATCCATTTTATATCAAAGGATATATTTTATTTTTGTAAAGGTCTTGGTAATAAACACTTTGGACTTTGAATACCGTAAGGATTCCGCTCCAGGTACTCAACTGTGCCATTGTAAGGCACACGGACAATACACCAACGGATAGGTGTGTCTGATTGCAGCAAAACTTTTTTACAAAAACGGTCATAAGAAAAGTTCGACTCATAGGTTGAGAGCCTTTGATTTATGCCAATGGGAAATCAACGTTCAATTGTAAATCAGAAAAAATAAGCAAACTAAAAAAAACAAGAATTTTTTTTTTTTGCTGTAAAAACATGAATAAAAGGAAAACTGGTGCTGTACTCATTGTAATAGATGGTATAAGTCTCCGAATTTTCATTATCTTATGACTCAGAAATTCCAAGATTTTATCCTATGAAAATAATAACAACATTCTTTACCTAAATCTTATTCATATTGTTTGTTTATTCTTTATTGATTTTTGGATTCTGCAATTGGAAAAAGAAAAAAGAGACAAAATGCAAGTGAAACA
>RJWJ010022147.1:0-27110 GCA_004363605.1 Indri indri | reverse complement strand
TTTTTTTTTTTTTTTTTTTTGAGACAAAGTCTCGCTCTGTTGCCCTGGCTAGAGTGCTGAGGCATCAGCCTAGCTCACAGCAACCTCAAATTCCTGGGCTCAAGCGATCCTCCTGCCTTAGCCTCCCGAGTAGCTGGGACTACAGGCACACACCACAACACCAGGGTAATTTTTTCTATTTTTGGTAGAGATGGGGGTCTCACTCTTGCTCAGGCCGGTCTCAAATTCCTGAGCCCAAGCCTTCCTCCCACCTCGGCCTCCCAAAGTGCTAGGATTACAGGCTTGAGCCACCATGCCCAGCCCTCAATTGATTTTTTAAAATATTTATCCTGAAAGGTGTTACCTCTAGTAACTTGTCTCTTATTTTATCCTAAGCCTCATAATTAAGAATTATTACATTTCTAACCACTTAACTCAATAGTCTATAAAGCAAAATAAATAAATAGTAGTAGGAACAGTAGTCAACATTTTATTTTATCAATTGGTCCATTGAACCTGAGACTTTTTGAATCTTTTCTTTGGGTTGCTTAGGTAAAGCCTCAGTTCCAGGAGATTTTAAGACTATCTGAAGAAAACATTGGTAAGTTTGTTCATTATTATTTTTAAAAACAACGAAATCTCTTTACTCAGGAAAAGTACTGTATTCAGTATATGTAAATTATATAAACAAACTAGCAAGTACAATTGAAAAAGAAAATTTACATTATGGAGTTCTTGGTTTTGTAACTAATATCTAATCACATCTAATATCCTTCTCATAAAGTGGTAGTGAGATTAATCCTTGTCAATTTGATTGTAAATATCTACCTTGATTGTAACCAAATTGACCTAAGGCTGAGCTTCTCAAACTGGGAACTTATACCCTTGAAGTAGTATATTCAAGATACTGCAGCTTAAAAAATAAGCTGCATTTGATTCATAATTAGTTATTTAAAACTTTTAAAAATTAAAACAAACATAATGGACAATAAATATATGTATACGTATTTTTAAAATGAAACATGAGATTTTAAAGAAACTACAGGGTTGAATGAGCAATTCTAGCCCCTTTGTTGGTAGTTTTTAGTCATGTCTAAAGGAGTCCAGTTATACCACTATTGGTCTAAGAACTTTTTTATGTGTAAATTTTGTGTCCCTGTTTTTTTTTAGTTTCTAGGATAAATTGTGGAAAATGTTAGAAGAAATGTATAGTATCTTCCCCATTTTTAACTTGGTTGATTTCTAATGTATAGATAATTCTTATCTAAATTCTACCTTAGTGATTTGATTTGAATGGTCTAGAAAACTCCACTTTTGGCCATCCTCCGAGGTAGTTAGAAAATGAATAAATGGATTCTTTTAAATTTGAAAACATTGATGAGATTCTTTTTCGGACAAATTTCTTCCCACAGGTTATTTTCAGTAGCCTTTTAAAGGGTTAATGTTTAGAATGCCTAAATTGTTGTTATTACCTGTTTTAGTTTATTATTAATTCTGATGATAAATTAGTGAAAAAAATTAAATTCTCTAAAAACTGACAGCTTTTGGAATTATTAGTTAGCCATGAATGTTTAGCTGTTGAAATAAGAAGTGATTATTAACTCTTGTGTATGCAGTCCATGTCTATGAATTCAGTTTAAGCTTATGTTCCTAGTCTCAGATTTGTTTCTCTACTACCATTGTCATACTCAACTGACATCAGTACTCCACCCAAGAAAAACTTATTCTTACCAAGATAATAAACAAACCTCAAATACTAATTAATGTAAAAATGGACTTTTTTTTGCTAAAATTTTTTCAGAGCAGTTAGTTAAATACATCTTTTCAACTCAATTTCTTTATGTACTACTCTTGGAAAATAATTTATAACCATACACAAAAAGAACTATGGTAACAAAAAATTATTGAGAGCATTAACAGCAAACATAAAGCACTTACCACAGTGCCTCGTGATCAATAAATAAGAGCTCTTGTTGCTGGAAATTATAATTATCATCTCTGGAACTTTTCTTTTGAAATTGTCTACAGATGTTATTTAAGAAAGTCTCATACAGTAGTTACAGGGCACACACCTGTGGTTGGATGCCTTCCTGTCTCTAAGGCTGATTCCTTCCTCCTCCATGAAAATAATTAGGGTTCTGTCTGTCTAAAAACCCTGTTGAAGATACAGGAGGGGCTCAGGAATTAGTCTGGTACTAGAAACTAGGTAGAATCTCCTTTCTGGAAGCAGATTAAATAACATTTATCTAGATACCAGCTTTTAGCTGAGTGCCTTTACATTTGAAACACTGCAAATCGAAGGCACAAAAATTTAGGAAGACCTGCCTATGTGGGCACTTGGGAGACGCTTAAAGAAAGTTCTGCTTTCTGATTATGGAAATAGGAGTATAACATCTCATGTTAGTTACTAAACTTCTTATTTATCAGAAATGTCAATGCTTAATGGCTCTTCAAGAAGCATTAAATTGTATTTTAGACCAACCGGTAGAAATGAGTTTTAATCACAATATTTTTCAAAGTAATGATAATATTTATTTGTAACCCAGTAAACAGTTGTAATTTAATTATAAATGCATTGTGACTTTTTTCTTTACACTTAAAATATGCTCACATTTTTTAAATTATTTTAATGATTTTAGATTCCTCAGCAGGAAATGGGGTCCTCACTAAAGCTACAGTCCCCATTTATGCAACAGGAGTCCTTACATGTTATATTCAGGTAAGGGAAAAATTCTCATTCTCTAGTAAAAGTGCTTTCTATTTTGAAAAATACCTATATGTCTTCTGAATTTGTGTGTAAGTGAAATTGTTACACGTAAAGGAAAACAAAATTTATTTATTTTATTCAATAAATAATTTATAATGGAGACCATATTTGAATAATAAAGGTCAGAGATGAACAAATTTAAAGATTGTGAGCTTTTTGATATTTTCTTGGAAGTGTTAGATTGCACTTACTTAGCAGAGTTTCTTTGTGTTTCATGATGAGTTTTTCATAAATAAAAAACAAAGCACATGTGTTAGGTAAACTGAACTATAAAATGCTATAGTTTATCATCATTTTTAGCAAAGTACTTTTTTTTTTTTTTTGAGACAGAGTCTTACTCTCTTGCCTGGGGCAAGTGCCGTGGCGTCATCCTAGCTCACAGCAACCTCAAACTCCTGGGCTCAAGCGATCCTACTGTCTCAGCCTCCCGAGTAGCTGGGACTACAGACATGCGCCACCATGCCTGGCTAATTTTTTCTATATATATTTTTAGCTGTCCAATTAATTTCTTTCTATTTTTGGTAGAGACAGGGTCTCGCTCTTGCTCAGGCTGGTCTCAAACTCCTGAGCTCAGAACGATCCTCCCGCCTCGGCCTCCCAGAGTGCTAGGATTACAGGCGTGAGCCACCGGGCCCGGCCGCAAAGTATTTTTTAATAATATAGGTTGAGTAGCCCTTATCTAAAATGCTTGGGACTAGAAGTGTTTCAGATTTTGGAATTTTTTCAGATTTTGGAATATTTGCATATATATAATGAGATAACTTAGGGACGGGACCCAAGTTTAAACACAAAATATATTTGTTTCATATACACCTTATATGTGTAAGCCTGAAGGCAATTTTATACAATACTTTTAATAATTCTGTACATGAAACAAAAGTTTGTGTACATTGAACCAAAGGTGTCAGTCACTATCTCAGCCATTCATGTGGACAGTCTGTGGTTGGCTGGCATCACATCATTATCATTTCTGACTCTGAATTTATATGCTACCAATTAACAATCATTTTCTTACACTTATTCGCACATAAGTACTTAACAGTAAAAAATACGACATACCATTAATACAGTGAACAAAAATAATGTGTTCAGGGTAACTAAGCAGGGTAGCCTCACCAGAATACCTGTTAAACAACAACCACAACGAACGACGACAGGCTTTCACTCGTGGTGTCATGGTTGGCACTCAAAAAGTTTCAGATTTTTGAGTATTTTGGATTTTCAAATTAGGAATGCTCAACTTGTACTTTATTATTCTTAATTGCTGCTGCATAACAAACTTCCCCAAATCATAATGGCTTATTTTAACTGTTTTATTTGCTCATGATCCTGCATTCTGGGCTTTGCTCAGCTTCCTCTTCTGATGGTTGTGCTGGTGGTCATTCCTGTTGCTGCATTAAATGATTTGGTTAATAGGGTCTCATTTGGAATGGCTGAACTCCACTCTCAGGTACTCTCAGGGACTCTCTCTCTTCACATGGCCTCTGGAGCAGCAGAGCCAGACATGGTGGCTAATGTGTCCCAAGAATGCAAAAGCCTAGTCTGCTAGGCAAAGGCTTAGGCCTGGAATTAGCTTATTATTTCTTTTGCAGTCTTTTGGTTAAATAAGTCCCCGGCCCAGCCCAGATTCAAGAGGAGGGAACTAAGCTGGGGTGTGAACCAGTAGATGTAGTTCATTGGTGGCCACCAATGTAACAGACTACCACACTCTACTTAACATTGTTTTAAGTAAATAATATACTGATATGTCTCAAGGCATACTAGTAATTTTTAAGTATGAGACAGTTTCACCAGTAAAGTGGAAATGCAAACTCAGGATAAAGCATTTTTACAAATTAGAATGTGAGAATGAAGAAGGAACACCTTTTTTCAATGGTTTCCTGAATTTTTGCCTGCTAATACCTAAGTTCTTTCTTTTGCCCTTTGAATTTGAATCATCTTATAGTATTAAAATATAATTCTACAGTATCATATATTACCTTGCAGTGGAAGTTCCAATTCTGTTAAAGTAGCACAGTATTCTTTTAAATTTTACTTTTCTACACTAGTTTCTAAGACTACCTCGTAATATGGCTACTGTTCTATGTGTAAGATATTTTAAGTCATGTACATTAATAGATTGTCTCTATTGTTCTTAAATTCATGGAGATCAAGGATATTAAGCCCTAACATAGTGCCAGGCACAATAGTATGCATACCATTCTCCTCTTTTTAATTTTGGAATCTGTTCCAGCATGAGTGTTAAGTCAATATTTCTCTCTTTTTTAGCCTTCCGACATTTTGTTAGTATTTGTATTTTGACCGTAAATAGCATTTTAAAGCTATTAATAAAGTACCATAAAGTATAAATAAAGTATAATAAAGTACCAAGTACAAGGCTTGGCTCATAGTAGTCCCTTTATCTGTTGAATAAAGGATTAAGGACATGTCTTTTGAGTCACTATGAAGTCTAAATATGTTATTCATATCTCTAAAGAGATAAAAACATTTCAGCTTGTTACAAAATGTTTAGTACCTTGAGGTAGCAATCACAGATTGCCAGTGTTTCTCATTTTAGGAAGCACGTACCAACAGTTAATATTTCTCTTACAAAACAAAAAGTTTCGTTAGGATAAATGACAGTCCTATTTGCTTTAATAAACAAAAACTATCTTGAATCAAATACATAAGCAATATTACTTATTTTTGAGATTTCAAAAATGAGGAATAAGATTATATTAATAGTAAATTTTCAAAAATCAAAAGAATTCATGCTCATTTAGAAGTCTATTTTATAGCTCTTATTTCACTTAGTTGTTTTTTTTTTTTTTCAGATTTCCAATTCGTTTTCCAATGTTATATCTGCTTTATGTTCGACATAGTAGGCAACAAATGGGTGAAGTCTCTTTTCTGACATTGCCCTGATGCTGCTTTAGCAGTGTCTGTGCCTTTTTACTAAGTAGACTAAGTAAACTGCCATGTCTTAAAACTGCTATATTCATCCTTTTTTCAGGTTAATCATTGTCAATCCTTTCTCTCTGCCTCATTCTAAACTATCCTGACTATGTAGGATAAAAAGGCAGGTAGTAATCCAGTCTTTCTCAAGGATCTCCTGATACATTCAAAAGCTATTTATCATTGACCTCCTATGTTACTACTTTCAGCTTGACTTTAATTTATTATATGTTTATTTCCTGATAGAATGTCAGATTCCCTTGCCTTATAGACTCAGATTAATTGAACATAGAAACTTATTTTTTTAATTCTCCTAATTTATTTTTAACAGGTTTGCTTTTTCTAGCATACTTCTTAAGAATGCTATTTAAAAAGAAAGAAATATTTTCTGATTATGAAAGTAATAATGGTTCATTGAAGAAAGTTTGAAAAATACAGATTTTTTTTAATCAAGGGGTGCAACTATTTCTTTAAAGGACACAGTAGTCTGTATTTCACCAAGTGTGTGGATTTTCACCACTAGGATATTGTAAAAATAATTTCTTGGAAATCACTTTTCTACTATTAAGGGGATGACTGTTTTAGTAATTTGTATTTAACTATATAGAGCCAAAATTCACTGGAAATAAAATTGGTAAAGTAAATTTTAATAAAAGATTATACCTTTTATTGTTCTAAATCAAGATCATCCAATAAAACTTTCTGCAGTGATAGAAATAATCTGTATCTGAGTTGTCCAATAAGATAGGCACTAGCTACATATGGCTATGAAGTCTTTAATTATAGCTAGTGCAACTAAGAAACCGAATCTTTCATTTTACATAATTTTTCATTTAAATTTAAATATAAATAATCATATGTGGCTAGTGGCTACCATATTGGACAGCACAAGTCTAAATCAAAGAATCAAGATAATCTTTGTCTTCATACCATTCGGATCATAGATAATAATGCTTAATAAATATCTTTAATTCAAATGGCTTCCAAAGTAGGATATTTTCCCCTTATCTGGTAACATTTCTAATTATAGATAGGTAGTTATGGTGTTTAGTTCCACTTGATTGTTTGGAAATTCATTATCAGTATTTTTCCTCTGTAGGAAGAAGACCGAAAACTGCTAGTCGGATTCTTAGAAGATGTAATGACCCTGCTTTCATTATCTCATGCTCCTCTTGATAGCCTGAAGGCTTCTTTTGTGGAACTGGGGTAAAAAAATAACAGCTTATAGTTTTTTAAAAGGCATATATAAAGTCTCTAAACTGGATTTATAGAGTACATATTTTAAGTCTAAAAGGATTGGCATACACACCTATTCTTTTGGTTTTGAGACTTAAGTTTTTTTGTTTTTTTGGTTTTGTTTATTTGTACATTCTTAGTATTTTATAATCAATACGTCGTAATTTTTAAAAAGAGGGGAAAGGGTGCAGACATATGTTTTCTCTGAAGCATTTGGAGAAATAAAATCAAGTACAGATTTGAAGAAAAGTTAGTTTCCCAGAACTGAAAAAGGAGCCCCAAGGGAAAGCCAGCTTGTTAGGCTCCTTTTTCTTTCTATTTGATTTGCTTAGTCCTACATAAAACCACATCATCTGGCTGCTAAAGTAGTTTTATCTCAGCCTGTACTGCAAACAGGCTCGTGCATTTATTAATAAATCATCTTAGATCTGGATAGGCTTCACAGCCAAAAATACCTTCCCATATACATGGTTTGATTGGCCTTATTTGATCCTATAACAGACATATAACAGAAATAGGACATGTACTGCTTCCTCAGTTTTTATAAATATAGAAACTAAGAGCCAGAGAAGTTGTAACTTACCCATCTGACTCTTAGTCCAGTGTTCTTTTTTTCTCATAGATAAATTTTATGTTTCTTTCTTTATAATGTTAACTTGCATGCTATTAAAAAGAGTAGACATTTCTGTCACAACTGCAAATGCTTAGAGAAGCTAAAAGTGTGACTTCTGAATATGCTAAAAGTTTGTGTTGTATAAGATTACTTCCTTAAGTAACTTTATACATTAAGTGCCCATAGACTTTAAAAGAATCTTAGCTGTGACCTGTTTAACCATACAAAATAATTCCATATGTTCTGTCAATATTTTTTATCATTCATATGCCTTTTAAATAGTTTTTCAGTATACCAGTAAGGCACTGTGGCTCTCAATTTTAACACTGGTTTTTTTCTTCTAGTGCAAATCCGGCATACCATGAGTTACTATTAACTGTTTTGTGGTATGGTGTTGTCCATACTTCAGCACTTGTGAGGTGTACTGCTGCTAGAATGTTTGAGGTATGGAAATAAATGCTTCTGTTGGTTCCAATTATATGATTTTTTAGAAGAGGGAGAAGGGACTATTTTTGTTTTTTTAAAGGCTTTGCATACCATGTTATGTTGATATATACTTTATGGCACCGAACAGTGTCTAGTTGTGTACTGTGTGATGGGGCAGCAATTTAGCTTTGACATATTTAAGAATGTTTTCTAGCCTTACTGGTTCCTTGAATGTTATTTTATTATCAGCACTATCTCCAAATTCTCTTTTAAATCTTCTTTTAATCACTATCCTACATAAATCTTTCTGACTGTACTTTTCTATTTACTAAGGTAAATGACTACTAAAATAAAACTACACGAGGTATTTTTCAAGTTATAAAATGTAGTTGGATTCATCAGTACTATCAGAAAATCACTTATTGTAATTATGGAAATATTTATTTTGTTGATTACTCCTACTTCACTGTTCCCTCACATATCATATGTAGAATAACATCCCAATATATTAAGTGCCCATAGACTTACAAAAGGGAAGAGACTGTTCATATAATTGACCTAGACTTTTTTTAATTGCCACTTACCCAAGTTAAGTATGAAAATTAAAATATTTATCTTTTGTACCCATCACATAGCGAATTATGTCATAGCCTAGTATATTTTCTATATAGAAATATTTTTAGAATTTTATTTGAGCAATAAAATTGGTTTTCTGTTTTTTGTTGATTTTGAGTCTTGCCATAGAGCTAGGCTGTCTGGGTTCAGTTTCCATCTCTGCAACCTAATGACTTTGTAAATTATTTGGGCAAGTTTGAACTTCTCTGTGCCTTAGTTTCCTCATCTACAAAGTGAATTTGATAATAAAAAGTATCCATCTCAAAGGATTTTTGTTAATATTAAATGAATTAATGCTTGTAAAGCCCATAAAACAGTGTCTGGAACATAATAAATGCTTATAATAAGTAGTAACTATTATTATCATTGTTTTTTTTTAATCCATGGTGTTATTTCACAAAATAAAATAATAGTATAGGGAACATATACTTAACTAAAATTGTCCCTAATATGCATGTGATTCTTAAAGTATATTAAAGCATTTATTTCCATAAGAATTCAAATCTTCCTGAATTTCAAAATTACTCCGCAATTTAAGATAAATTGCAATTGGAATGAAAGGGCACTAATGTATTTAAAATGTATGTCTTCTAAAATTTTTAAATATATAAATTAGATTTGTGGTCTCAAGAAAATTCCATTGTTGTCAAGAAGTTGAAAATCCTTTTCCATGTTCCCTCAGTTATTACACATATGTGATCAAAAAAGCTATAATCACAGGCTCTTTGTCAAGGTGAATGCCAAAGTAACAGTTTGGTTTTATGTCTAGTCAAGTTCCTTCTGTTTATAAATAATTTGATTATTCAATATGCTGAAAAAGGGTCATTACAATGAAAAAAGAATCATTCTTCAGTCCCTCCTCCCCCATAAAAGGAAAAAAAAGTCATTTTAAATGAAGAGCTATTTCTTTAATACACTCTCTTCATAGGATTTTATTCTAAGACCATAAAAGCTGTTTCTTCTCGGGCTTGGGGGGGAAGGGGGAGGCAAGGGTAACTAACATACGTAACCTAAACATCTGTACCCCCATAATATGCTGAAATAAAAAAAAAAAAGCTGTTTCTTTCCCTTTGTCTCTAAAATCTACATATACACTGGTAAAGCATACCTTAATAAATGAAAATAATTTAAATAAATAAAATGAGGCACCCTCCCTTTGTTTTGTTTTTCTGCCTTATTTCTTATATGTAGCTTCTGTCTGGTTTTGGTTTCTATATTTGCTGTCAGTGCCAGTCTGGAAGCTATACCTATACTTAAGCAGTTTTCAGTGTTCTCTCAGGTTGATTATGAACTTCTGAATCTAGTTTGAGAGACTATTTCAATATTTTTCAAATTCATTTATGATGAAAATTTCACTGAGCATGTCAAAAAAGTTATTAGTAGAAGAAATTAAATTTCCTTTTTTGTCAATGATCCTTATTTTGAACAAAATTGTATTGAAAGAATAAATATTGTTCATAAGATTTCTTTTGATACCAATGCTTCGTAATTTAGAATTATGCCTGCTTCCCCTAAAAATGAGTTAATTCAAAATAAAAACATAGAAAACAGGACACTTAAATTCTTTTTTAAAAAAGCAAGACCAGAAACTGTTCTTACTTTTTAAAGTGAAGAATGCATATACTAGGAACCTAATATAAGATACTTGAGAAATTGAACATTAAATTTAGCTTAGTTTTTAGATGGCAGGACAAAAAGGGGGAACCCAATCAATCATATTATTCTCATTGTTAAATAAGAAGCCATATATTACATTTTGAAGTAGCAAATTAATGATATTATTTTATAAGGGGAATTTGTCCTAGTGTGACATCGTAAATTTCCCAAAAGATGCAGAAGAGAACTTCATATAACTATTTTTTATATCAATCATAAGGAAATTGAGTATGTAACATTAGACCACAACTCAAAGAAGGCATGGACTGTAAGTCAGATGAGACCAAGTTCATTTTCTAGCTCCACTACTTAAGCTTTAAAACCCTGGACAAGTTACTTAACTTCTCTAAGCCTCAGTTTCTTTATCTGTAAAAATAATGATAATCTTATATTTGTACTTACCAAATGTAAAGATCAAATGATATATTGTGTGTATGTGATAATTGATAGCTCTTAAATTTACTTTCTGGTTATCTAGCTTAATAAAGAAATTGAACTTAAAAACCCCAGAGCAATGAAACATTAACTTGTCCCCTAGATTATCCTCTTTTTTAATGCTTTTGGCACGTGCAAGATAGCAGACATTTCAAGATACACTTTTACTAATTCAAATCTAAGCTATCTTATAAAATGATACAGAGAAGAACCTTTTAACAGTATTTGAACTTCCTGGTCCTATTTCTTTCTTCCTGACATCTGTAATGTTTAAGGAAATAACAAAAGTTCCTTGTTATCTTATTCCTGCCTAATTATTTGTGGATTTTTTACGAAAATTATTTCAGAATACTGAATTAGATTCTAAAATGAATCCATTGGTAAATGGTACTGATTTATTGTAAAATTAAGAATCTTCACATAAAGTGAGCTGTGCTCTCTCTGATGTGTTGTATAGGAGGAATGCCTTAACATAAGCCCACAATGGTAAATTTTTCTTAATAAAATATCCATGGCATCTTTGATTTCTGTGAGGACTAGTTCTAATTACTAGGTGAACAGATTGGCAAGCATTTAGGATGAATATGTGCTTACATTCTGAAATTGAGAAGGGGATTGCACTTCTCTATTGAACTCATAAAATTCAGTAATACATATAAAACAAAATGCATACCATTCAATATTACCCTCCTGTTTTGCAATTTAGTATCGGCCACTATATGAAGTGTTTTTATGATTAGATTATAGAGACCTAATTCTACTCACCATTTTTATTCTAAAGTTTATTTGAGCTTATAGAAAAATGTAAAACAAAGAGTTATTTGTATGTTAACCACCAAAAAGTTTTTTTAATTAAATAATTTCTTTTTCCAAATATATCACAAATCATATATTCTTGGAGTAGTCAGAATAGACTCTCATTCTTGAATGTCTACTCTTTGTTAAGCACAGTATTTAGGCATGTTGTGTGCAAATCAATAGCACAGTAGTCCTTTGAGGTAGATGATAGTGTCACCATTTTCAGATGAGAAAACTGAGTTAAGAGATTATATATCTAAGACCACATGGATAGTAAGTGGAGAACTGGAATCTGAACCCAGATCTGATTCCCAAGTGTAACACTTTCTAGTAGGCTACATTAGATCTCTGTACTTCAAAAAGAAAGCTATATGATTTAGAAAGTTGGGAATTTTCCTGTGTGGTTTTTAAATTTACTTGCTGTAGAATAATAAGTGGTTTAGCAGTGGCTGCTAGCCATTTGAGTTTGGTTTAAAAACAGCCCAGTTTGTACCTCCTTGGTCATAATAAAACTACACCACATTTGAGTATTTCAACCATAGAACCCAACATGTGTCTTCTTTTTAGCTTCTTTTTTTTAAAAGTAAAGTTTTCTTTTAAGTTGCATTTTAATTGACAATGAAATTGCATAGACTATTTGACCAAAAGTACAAACTGCCATTGAATTGGTAACAAAATCTGTTTTTGTGGACTGCTAGGCTATTTAAGCTTTAAGCTTTATTTTCCTCCTAAGCATTCTCTGCCTTTGTAAAGCACTCTAGTAGCAATATTTGCTTAGCTTCTAATTTTGGTTTTGCTTTTGTGTTTTCTCTCTTTCTCTTGGTTATTCCTTTCTTCTTCCCGTGGCACACTGTATTTGCTCTTTCCGTGCATCAACTGTGAATACCCCCTACGCTGACCAATCAGCTGTTGGTGAAGGGGGTGAATGAAACTCTGGTAGCTCAGAGGGTTGTTCCTGCTCTCATTACTCTCTCCAGTGACCCTGAAATGTAAGTGTTGTCCCTGCCTTTTACATTCAGCATCCCTTTCAAAATGAGCCTGTCAAGAAATAGCCATCAGCTTTTAAATTTATTGAAGACTGTCTTTAAAACAATAAAATTGGGTTATGCTTATTTGATTTTAAACTTTATCATATTACTATTCATATATCATGTTTTTTTAAATCAACCCTCACTGTAAGCCTAATTTGGAGGCCATGTATTAAATAAATATTAGTATTAATAGTATCACTGCTCAATAAACATTTCCAAAACCTAAAACAGGCTGAAGGACTATTTCTTTCAAGCCAAGAAAGGATGCTCTGCTAATCTCACTAACAGGTTGTTACCAGTAAGCATAATAGCATGAACCAAAGGCTTAACATTTTAATGTCTCGTGTGGATGACTAAACCAAGAAAGGCCAATGAGTCTGCCTGCCCATCCTCAGTCACAGCTAACCCAGTTCTCATTCCAGTTTACCAAACCATTTTTTATTGCATGTTGACTGGTTTACAGCTGACTCTTCGAGGCATGAGTGAAGCGTTAGTTGACAAGCGGGTTGCTCCGGCCCTTGTTACCTTGTCCAGTGATCCTGAATTGTGAGTTTCACAGACTGCGACCTTAAGTTATCCTGTCTGTCTTTTTGAGCATTCTTCTTGGTCTGCTTTTTTTTTTATTTACTTTGTCATTGCTAGAGACTAATACAGTATATTTACCTTATACTTACTTTGATACTCATTTTAAGAATACTCATTTTTAATCTCAAAGTTTCAGTTTCTTTCTTTTTTAATTCTAACAGCTCTGTCAGGATTGCCACAATTCCAGCCTTTGGCACTATCATGGAAACAGTAATTCAAAGAGAGGTAGGAAATAATTGAAATTTATTTATATCTGTGTATTGCTGAAGTGATGATGATGCATTACCATACATGTACCTGGTAGCAGGGGGCAGGAAGCATCATACCTTTCATTTGTTTTGTAGTTAGTTATGGGCCAGAGAAAGATCTCACTATTTGAAAACATGATAGCCTAACCAACATATATTTCCATATCCTAAAGAAGCTCATTTTTTTTCTCAATTAGAAAATTAAGCGTAAGCCAGTGCTTAGATGTTCTATTTTAAGCCTAAGTTACATATTGCAGTTCTGAATAATCCTTCAAATCAGGTCTAGTTTCAAGGTCTTCTATTATTCAATAGACTTATGGCCAATCTACATAAATTCTTAATTGCCAATGTGACAGATTTGAAGAATATTTTGCCAGATAACCTTAGGAACACAAATCCATCTTAGTTTTACAAATGAAGGTGAGAAAGTACCTGGATTGTGATAACTGTGTCATTGATACCAAGCTGTAAAGGCATTTAGTGGACTGGTATCATCTTGTTACAGAGTATGTTACTGTGCAAACCCTCTGTCTTGCCTGCTTCAGGAGATAACCAAGGTCATTCTCCCTGAAGCTATATTTTAATTTTGAAACTATGATTTCATTTCAAATTTTTTAGGTTCTATCTGCAACATTAACTATAAGACGCATCTCAAAATTAGTATCAGAATTGTATTCTTTGTTATTATATTGGATATGTCCATATACAAATAAAAAACCCTGTAGATTAGAAAATAAATTATTTATGGACATATTACCTAGTCACTTAAGTGGAAAACCTATTTTACCAAAAAAAGAAAAATTTTAATGACATTCCTTTATAGATTTTTTATAACAAAAATTAAACCATTTTGTTAGTTATAGAAAGAACTTTTCCCCTTTTTTCGTGTATATATTTCACTGGTGAAGCAACAGAAAAAAAGCACATCATTTTGCAAAGCTTGCAGTCTTGGCAGAATTTCAACATGTTCTTAAATCCTAAAATAAGAATGTCTTTTAGGGAAATGTGAGTAAGATATAAGTCATTAATGACTCATTACTTTCAGAAGGTGAATAATTGGGTAGCTTAACACTGTGATTTAAGAATTATAATTTAGATACAAAATCATCATAAACATCCACTTTTCCCTAAATATGGTAGGGGTTTTTCCTTTTTACAATTTGTTGGAGAATATTTGTATTTTAAAAAAACAATGAAGAATTAACAAGCATAAACAAAAATGTGAAACCTTTTTTGAGCCAAAAAATTAAATAACTATTTAATTCCAAATTTCTACTATCATGGGGATATAAATCATTTGAATCCACTGCTGCAAGCCATGTTTAATGTGTATCTTTCACTTTGACAACGCTACTCAGTTTTTAATATTCTATAAAATGATTGTACATTATCCAATTTTAAGTTGCTGGAAAGAGTGAAAATGCAGTTGGCTTCTTTCCTGGAAGATCCTCAGTATCAAGACCAACATTCTTTGCATACAGAGATCATAAAAACATTTGGTAGAGTTGGGCCTAATGCAGAACCCAGGTTCCGAGATGAGTGTAAGTTGCATTTTTCTTCCTTTTTTCTCTGAATTGTAATGTAAGATCAAAGTCAGAAGTTTCTCTGAGGATTTGTCATGTGTTAAAGCCTTGCTGTGCATCTTTCATAAACTGAAAGCTGAATGTAAAACAAGTTAGTTATTGTGAATTGATCAGTATTGCTATTAGTGGGTGATTTCTCATACTATGTACTGATTGCTATAAGACACGAACACATAAACTTAATTTCAAGTTATTTTAGAAACATTTCATAATAACTGTTAATTGCAAAATGCTGTGCTGCCTTTTACTGAAGAGTTTCTTTTTTATTTTTATGGAAATTTTTGTGTGTTTCTAGACATGTTCTTAGGAAAAATATGCATTTCTCCCACTTAGAATACCACTCAACATGATACATCACTTGTTTTAATTCATGGCTTGTTGATCTATTAAACGATCTACGTGATTATTTGCTAAATATTTTCTAGTTTCTACAGTATCTCTTTTATTGCCTCAACCTGTATGACAATAATTCTTTGGGTATCACCAAAGCACCCCAAAATTATTACTCCAAATGTCATGTCACTGCTATAATTTAGCCCTTTTATTTTCAGCAATTTGACATTCTCTAGGGAGGGCCACAAGTTGGGACACTTCAGGCAGCTTGATTTCTAGTACAAAATTGGATTCTTTAACAGGCTAATTATTGAATATCTAGCTTGGTATTATCTCTTACCATTTTTATGATAAGAGTCATCAAAAAAAAAAAAAAAAAGGTTTAAGTCAGGATTTGGACCTCAGTGTCCAAAAGATCTGTTGAGGGCATGGACACTGGTCAAGCTGCAGAAACACAATCATGTGATTCTTTTTCACTGGGTAAGTGTATTTATAATTAGTTAACCAACTAACAATAAAAAGTTATTTCTATAATTTATTTAGCAATAGGGATAATTCCACATGTTGCAACATCAAATTTATAGGTAATCCCAGTAGCAGCTCTGAAGATGCTTTGACTGTGTTGAGGCTGTGTGCTCTGAGGCAAAGAGAATAACTTCTTGGCTCCTGGGTTAAGGTATAGGCTAAATAGGCAGTGGGTCTTTTTGTGTGTGCCATGTGTTGAGTTAAAACCTCCCTAGAACATGATCTAACCTTTTTATGTGCATTCAAAAGGAAGATTCATGATAATCTGGGAAGAATCAGTCTGGATTCTTATAGGCTCTGCTCCAATTATTTTGTGGTATCTTTGGAGTATTTTGTCTGCAGTGATTCTGAGACTATAGTTATTTCTCAGATCAAACATATGAGTATCTTAATGTCTCTTTCTAGAATTTTTTAAATATTTAAAAATATAGAGTAGATACCTACCTATTAAATTTGTAGGAGTAGGTTAAGAGAGAAGAAAGGAATTTTCTTTTCATAATGATCCCAAAATAACAGTTAAAGGTTGGCGTGGGAAAAAATTTAGGTTAGAGATCCACACTGCTTGAATAGGTCTAGTAAACCACTTCCCTGAATCCTCCTACAACTTACTATAAAACTGTATGTCTTATGTCATCTTTCACATTTTGGTACAACCAGACTTTTTTTTTTAAGACAAAAATCAGTCTTTCTTTTTCTTTGATATTTATTTCCTAGTCAAGCAGCTTCTATTTGCTTTAGAGCTTTACCCTGAGGAATTTAATGTTCTATATTAATAAGATAAATGGTAAAGTAGAACCCATATCAAAAAGAATGCTATATTGTTATCCATCTGTATTTATAGACAATTAACTTTGGGAGTTGAGAGGAAGGACAGGGAATTTCTGGGTGGTAATTTCTCCCTTGGAGTGACATTTTGAATACTTAGATATTTGCCCCTGTATCTTTTAGCAAATATAAGACATTAATTCTACAAGACATTAATTCTTTCAGTGGGGCCCCTTGTTCTTTACCAGTTCTTTTTTTGTTTGTTTGTTTGGAGACAGAGTCTTACCCTGTCACCCAGGCTAGAGTGCAGTAGCATCATGATAGCTCATTACAACCTCAAATTCCTGGGCTTAAGCGATCCTCCTGCCTTAGCCTCCTGAATAGCTGGGACTACATGCATGTGCCACCACACCCAGCTAATTTTTTTATCTTTTGTAGAGACAGGGTCTTGCTCTTGGTCAGGCTGGTCTCGAACTCCTGGCCTCAAGCCATTGTCCCCCCTCAGCCTCTCAGAGTGCTAGGATTATAGGCATGAGACACCACACCTGGCCTCTTTCCCAGTTCTTAATTATCACAGCACCTTTTGGTCTTGATTTTACTTCAAGGGCCAATTGTTTTATTTGGAACACTATACAGTCATTTTTTTGTTTTCAGCTAGTAATCTTTTACTTTGTAAGACTCCTTGAAAATGTTTGGTCATATATTGGAGATTTTCTAATGTGGCAATTTTCCATTTCAGATTTTTTTTCCCCCTAAGTTTTGTATTTCAGGTCTGAGCCCATTTATTAAAAAGATTTCCTTTAGAACTATTGGATGTATCTCAGAATATTTTTTGACAGTTTTCTGAAATTTACAGTTTTATAAAATTTCCTATTGATTTATCTTTATTTTACTTGCAATTTTAAATCTTTGTCCAGTCTGCCCCAAAGAAAAAGGCTTCTGCAGTAACATTATGTTAAATATTTTCTTTTTTTCTTTGCTACCAAAGGCCAGTTTTAGAATTATGCCAATATAAGCTGGGTGCAGCGACATACCCCTTTGCAGTCCCAGCTACTCAGCAGGCTGAGGCAGGAGCATCACTTAAGCCCAGGAGTTTGAGGCTATAGGGTGCTATTATTATACCTGTGAATAGCTACTGCACCCCAGCCTGGGTAACAAAGTGAGATCCTGTCTCTTTTACCCTCCCACCCCCAAAAAAGGAA
Source organism: Indri indri (assembly GCA_004363605.1). NCBI lineage: Eukaryota > Metazoa > Chordata > Mammalia > Primates > Indriidae > Indri > Indri indri. The sequence continues at coordinate 9,379 of RJWJ010022147.1, read as the reverse complement.
TTATGTCCACCTGGCTTATTATTACTAAATTTTCTCCTGGTGTTTAATCTTCTACTGCTTTTAACTATAATATTTCTTTCCATCTGAGGTGTTTACAATTAAGCAAATTAATTAATACAAATATGGGAGCCAGGACAATACATGTGTAGCAAAATCTTGAATTCTGTAGTAAATTTCTGTCTTGTCTTCCTGAGAATTAGGAAGATCCTTAATTATAGCCTTTAACTGCCTCTAGACTAAAGTTTAAATTAACTTCTGTAGAATTATTTTCTAGTCAAGCTATTTTAAGGGGATTTGGTGCAGTGTGATTGTTGTGTTTCTGGGAAAAACACTGAGGAAAGGTCAGAGAACTCAGGAGCAGAGGGAATAAAGGGGCCATGCGTAAATAGATAAAGCTTGAGGAAGATAAGTTTCGGGTTTGGCCAGAAATGAACTAGAGAGTCTTTGAGAGAGACCATCTTAGAGTCACTATTTTGTTGAGGCATCAGCATGCTGATTAATGAAGCTGACAACTGCATGTTTTGGAGTTTTGGTCTCCTAATTTTTTCTAGACTTCCTCTGAAGTATATCATTAATTTTGACAAGTCAAAAAGCCCCCTAAATATGGCCATTGTTATTCTAAGTTTTTGTGGGTTTTTGTCATTTACTAAGTTAAACGTGGAAGTTGGGATTATAGCCTTAGTTTATTTAGGAAGCAGGAGTTTTTCCAGGAGAAGATTGTAGCTTTTATATATACAAACTCAATGCAAACAAGAAAGAAATCACTACAGTAGGTCAGCAGTCTGTACTTACGACTGGTTGTTTTGTGTTTCCTAACCAAGCAGAGACTAGAAAGGGATTGTGTGATTGGTTATGTGATCAACAATTTAATAATGACTGACCCTGAAGTCGTTTCTTCAAAGAACTCTGGTTTTAGTGGGAAATAATATTCAGAAAACACAATCTTAGGCACAAGGAGTGCTCATTGCTACTGAATTGATTATTGTTTCTTGGGCCATCACTTGTATTTAGCAGTAGGTTAAAATTTTACATTATTCTTTGAGGATATTAAAAACACAGCTATGAGTACTGTTTGATATTGGTCTTCACTAAGAATTTGAGGCTGGGTGTGGTGGCTCATACCTGTAATCCTAGCACTTTGGGAATCCAAGGCTGGCAGGAGGATTGCTTAAGGCCAGGAGTTCAAGAACAGCCTGAGCAACATAGCAAGACCCCCATCTCTACAAAAAATAGAAAATTTAGCCAAGCACAGAGGCACGTGCCCGTAGCAGCTACTGGGAAGGCCGAGGCAGGAGAATTGCTTGAGACAAGGAGTTTGAGGTTACAGAGTGATCTATGATGACGCCACTGCAGTCTAGCCTGGCAACAGAGTGAGACCTTGTCTCCAAAAAAAGAAAAAGAATTTGAGAAACTGAAGCTAATAATAGTATTATAAATAGTATTATAACAAAGTGAAATAATTTGAAAAAGAAAAGCGTACTATATTTAATGGTAATATTTTATTTTTATAACTAAATGTTAGTAAGGATAAATAACACAAGCAATAGGTTGTTTATATTTGTTTATTTGCCTTCATTTTTCAATTGGGAAACTAAATTACAGCAAGGCCATATGACCTGTATACATCCTCATAATTAGGTAATAGCAACAGTGCTATAATCTGTTTCTCCCAAATCACTTTTTATTTTGAAAAACATACTTTCTTCCCTACTAAGAAAAACAAGCATAGAATGTGGGTAATCTTTTGAAATCATCCACAATTAAAATGAAATTGTGTAAGTTAAAATGATAAGTGATTTAGAAAGTGTATTAGGGTTTTGTATGCATGTTTTAGATAAAAATGTAACCTTTTTTTTTCTTTTTTCAGTTGTTATACCACATTTGCATAAATTAGCTTTGGTGAACAACTTACAAATTGTGGATTCTAAAAGACTGGATATTGCTACCCATCTTTTTGAAGCCTACAGTGCACTTTCCTGTTGTTGTATCCTTGCTTTATTAAAGTGTATCTACATTTATATAACCAATCTTAAAATGAACCTTAGTTTTTAAAGATGGAGAAATAGAACTTTTTTTCTTTAACTTACATAAAGATTATAGAAAATTGAAAATCTGATTTGCCCCACTCCTTATTATAGCCATCTCATAATTTTAAAATATAATTTTAAATCCTCCATACTTACATAGTTTTGAAAACATTGATGAGTTTCATAACCTGAAGTTTTATTTATGTTAATCACTTACATAACTGAGCAAGAAATGAAAGGCAGAATGAATTACAGCTGAGACTTCTGTTAATCAAAACAAAGTCTTCTATATGCCCTGGCATTTAGGTTGTTCAATGAATGTTTAACTATCACTATCCAGTGGACTACTATGAATATCTCTTGGAGAGATACCATGCGTGGGAAAATTACAGGACCAACTTAGCTAATCATCTCCAGTGATTGTAGAACTGGGAGAAAAACTTAGAGATCACCTGGGCCCATGTCAACCACTGTGTCATAAATGATTAAACTAAGGCTTGTAGACACTAGTGACTTCTTCTGTTTTTTTACAGTTAAAAGCAAACCTTTGACTGGGACAAAGAACTTTAGCTATCTTGTTAAATGTTCTGTTTACTATCCTGTGCCTGGTAAAATAAAACAAAGAAGGAAGTAAAGATAAAGATAGGCAAAGTGAACTTCAACTTCTAGGCTCTCTTATTAAAAGGCAGAAGAGTTCAAGAAAAGGGAAATAAGAGACTGAAAAAAGAGTGTAAGGCTGAATATTCAAAAGTACATGCTAGACAATATAATCAGAGAATTTTAATGAGATAAATATGTTCTAAAATATCACTCACGCTCACTGACATTGGATTCTTGCTTGGAATGTACCAATGGGAGATTACTTTTGTTCAGAATAAGTCAAATACAGAAAGTGGAAAAGTAGAACTATCTGTTAAAGAGTTACATATCCTTTTGGAAATATTAAAACTTAAAATTAGACACATAGTTGAGAATTTCCTTTCAGTAATCTACTATAACACAAGCGACTTAATCATATGGATGATATAAGCCATGTTTTTTATAATGTAGGTTATAAAGTGGGCAGAGACCTTATTTTAATAATTTTGTACCACAACTCTCCATATGTCTTCTATGAGTTTAATTCCACTAAAAGCAGAACTTATTCTTGATTTATTTTGTTGGCATTTTCAACTTAGAGAAAACAGAGGAAGCAAAAAGAGGAACTGATAGTCTGAAGTAGCAAGGAAGAATTCTTGAGTAATGGAGAAGTGACAGAACCCTTGCAAGAAAGTAATAATGGCATGTCAGAGTTTGTATCTCAAAGAAAGAGAACACTGGTACATTTATTAGACTTTGTGAAGGGAAATGTTTAAAATTTAAGCAAAAAGTTATATATAATCTTATATAGCAGAGAGTTTCTGAAGGAATATGCCTCAAGAAAAATTTTTAGTTCTATAAACCAAATTTTCCAAGTAGAAAAGGCAGTGGTTTCCAAAGAGCATAGAAATCTATATAGAAGGAATATTATTGTGTGTCTAGATATGCACAGAATATTTCTAGAATAAATACAGTACAGAGTCTTTATACCAGTACAGTAAGGGGAAGAACCATCTTAACAATAGTCCCTGTTCAGGTACTGAAAGTGTTATTTCTACATGAGTCAGAACGTGTACTTGAGTCAACAGGGTGATGTGGCCACTAATAAAATCACATTGTCCAAATCTTTCTGCTATTCCATTACATTCTGAGCTGATCAGAACATCTTTTCAGCACTGGCATCCTGTTTTAATAGAGACATTAGAAAAACTATAGTGTATAACATTTGACATAATAAATCAAGAAGTTGTATTTCAGAAAAGTTTGAAGGCATTTAGAAATGTTTAACCTGGAGAAGAGATGGCTTGGGGATGAAAATTTAATCTGATAATTATTTTAAAGGTTGTTAGGTAGAAGGACAGGCACACTGTGTAGCTAAGATACAGACTTAACACTAATAAGCTGAGGTTACAGAGAGGCCAATTTTGTTTATAAGAAAAACTTTCTAATTGAGCTATCTAAAAATGCAATGATCTTCCTTATGAGACTATGAATGTCCTGCCATTGTTAGCTGTCAGAGACCTTTTGACCATCATTCAACAGTGAGGTAGAGGTGACTCCTAATATTAATATCTGATAGAACTAAATACCTCAAAGTTTCCAATCCTTAAGGAAGACTGTGTGATTCCAGGGGAAAAAGGTAGGTCCAACAGTGAGTAGAAATAGAGAAGAGTGACTTCCTGCTTCTCTCCATATATGGCCATCTTCAACTTCTCAATCTGTGCCCCTATTTCTCTAAATCAGACTGTTAACTACTAATCCAAAGGTCATTTACGATCATATCATGGCAGTACCTTCCCCATATCTAGAAAACAAGACTACATAATCATTAGATTGCAGCCCTCTGATGTCTATAGAGATTTGGTTCAACCAAATGGTATCTATATTTTTAGTACCTATTGAATTTATAAATCACTCATAGCAGCTTCGTTTATGAACAGTTTTTATTTATAAATGTATTTTCAAGGCACTAGTTATGCTGATTTTTTTCCTTAATGAAATCTTCTTCAAAAAACACTGATTAAATTATCTTTGTGCGGGATCTCATTTACTGGCATTTTTCACTTGAATGTAGTATGATATTAAATAAGAGCTGTTTTTATTTTTATTTATTTTGTTTTGTTTTGTTTTGAGACGGAGTCTCACTCTATTGCCCGGGCTAGAGTGCCGTGGCGTCAGCCTAGCTCACAGCAACCTCAAATTCCTGGGCTCAAGCGATCCTCCTGCCTCAGCCTCCTGGGTAGCTGGGACTACAGGCATGCACCACCATGCCCAGCTAATTTTTTCTATATATTTTTAGTTGTCCAGCTAATTTCTTTCTATTTTTAGTAGAGATGGGGTTTCGGTCTTGCTCAGGCTGGTCTCGAACTCCTGAGCTCAAACGATCCACTCACCTTGGCCTCCCAGAGTGCTAGGATTGCAGGCGTGAGCCACCGCGCCCGACCAAGAGCTGTTTTTAAAAGGCTAGCAACTAGGATAAGGTCAGAATATGCCAGAATTGATGTGAATAACCAAGATGAATTGTTTTCTTGAGAAATGCTTCTGCTTTCCTGATACCTTTGAATGTCAAGATAACTCAAATGCAAGGATGACCAGGAACTATAAGTAGTACAAAACTTACAGTAAATGTTCTTATCATAGCAAAAGCTCTCTTACCTAATTCAATCAGGATTAATAGTAGGTCACTTTAACAGGCTGGTTAAAGCAAGAACCGGGAAAAAGGTATATATCTTAGATAACTTATTTTAACTTAAAACATATAAATGTATTTTTTTTTACCAATCTTTTGATGTAGGACCGAGGCATTTCTTTTGTTTCTCAGATAAACCCACATCTACACTGCAATTGTCTATGATATTCGGTTTAAGTTTCTTTAAAGAGGATCTATTTTTCTAAATCTTTTACAGTTGTTTTATACATAATAATTGAACAGCAATGTTTTAAGCAGTTTGCTTGTCTTTATCAATTTTTTCCAAAACTTTCAACTTAGTTGTTGTGGAAACATTATTTTTTTTACTTTTTATACTTCAAGATAACTCAAATGCCACATTTAACATGAAACATTTAAACATCTGATTAGATTACATGATTTAATTTTCGGGTAGTGCCTGAGTACGATGGCTCATACCTGTAATCCTAGCACTCTGGGAAGCCAAAGTGGGAGGATTGCTTGAGGCCAGGAATTCAACACCAGCCTGAGCAAGAGCGAGACCCCCATCTCCACAAAAAATGGAAAAATAGGAAAAATTAGCTGAGCATGGTAGTGCACACCTGTAGTCCCAACTACTCAGGAGGCTGAGGCAGGAGGATCACTTGAGCCCAAGAGTTGGAGGTAAGCTATGATGATGCCACTGCACTCCAGCCTGGGTGACAGAGTGAGACCTTGTCTCTAAATAAATAAATAAATAACGAATAAATAAATAAAATTTTAAAAAATTTTTTCGAGTATTATTCCATACATTTATAGAACATGATTAAATTATGGAATGTTACAATGATTGATACCACTGACATAAATAGATTTGTGTGAATAACCATAATTGGCTCTTTTTATAAATAACTTATTCTGCCAATGCAGAGTCATGCTTGAGGGGAGCCTCTTTACTCTGAGTGGTCAGTATGCCAGAGGCATCATTTAAGAGGACTTCTTTTTTTATATGTTAGTAACCTCTGTTTTGTTAGACATAACAGTTTTGTTTTTTAATTCTTAACTGCCTTGTCCCAAGTCATTTCAGAGGATTTAATGGTTAATCACTTTTTACCTGGTCTCAGATGTTTACGGACTGACATGGAACATCTCTCTCCAGAGCATGAGGTGAGCCGCTGTGATTATCAGTACCATGTTTATGTTTTACTATTGCCTGTTCAGACTTTCGTTCCTCTTTATATGAGGCTTGATTGTGATATGCTGTGCTTCACTTTTTAAAATCTAGCTCACTGTCATTTTCTGAATTTATCTACTAATTGTGATATCTTGAGCAACTCTTTCAACATCTTGAGGCTTTGTTTAATTCTCTAAAGCAAGGATAACATACTCTCCTTCACTTAATATAATGAGAATTTAATAAGATAATATACATGAAATTTTTTGAACGTTAAAATATTATCTCTGACCATCAACTTTCTTAGAGGCAAAGTTTCTATTTTCTATCTTTATTTCCTCATAATTCTTATTCCCTTTTTCTCCTGTTTCTCCTCCTGTTTCCTCTAAAACCCTGTTTATCATTTATTTTCTTTTCTGTATCTTTAACCTATTTTTCTGTCAGGTTTTCATTTTATGATGTTTGACTCTCCTGTCTTAAATGAAACAAAATCTCTTCTTCGTTCTTCTCCAAATCTTTTTCTTCTCAAAAGTCCACACTCACCCTCTCAGCTTTCACACTGTCCCTTTGGCACATCATATTCACTGCCTCACACTATTCCAATGAAACTGCTATCCCTAAAGTCACTCATGACCAAACTGCCACACTGACAGTATTCTAGACTTGAGAGCTCCAGGTCTTTCTGCAGCATTTTATGTTTCAAAACTTCTGAGGCTCTTGGAACCCCACTTCGAATCCTATCTTTTTCTGTTTCTTCCCAATCTCTCCTCCTTTTTACTTCACCTTTAAATTTTTACTTTTTAATTCATTAGCATTACTCTCTGTGAACAAGTTCATTTACATATCGTCTAACTTGTCAGTATTATATATATTACTATCTCACAGATCTGCATCTTCTGGTCTGACCCATACTGTAGCCACAGACCTTTATTGTTCACTGCCTCGTGTACATTCAAGTTTTATGTCCCATATGCATCGTATCAGACTCAGCATGGCCAGTCCCCCCAGCCAAAATAACCAACCTTTTACTTTCTTTCCCTCATTTTGGATAATGACAGACTGATTTCTCTGCAAGTCTAATGCCTGGTAGTCAACCTAGAATATGTCCAATTAGTTCTTTAATTTCTTAATGTCTTTCTATTCTGTTCCCTTCCTTTGTACTTGTGCCACTCTGCTAGTTCAATCCTTTATTCATATCTCATTAAGACCATTGTAGAATATCCTAATTTTTCTCCAGTCTTACCACTCTTTTATTTAATTCTCACTGCAGCCAAAGTACTTTTTCTACAGTATAAATCTGTTCATGTTATTCTTCTATTTAAATCCCTTTAAAGGTTTCTTGCATACAAGGCCTTCTATCATCTGGCATGTGTTCATCTTGATAGCCTCATATCTTTCCTCCTCTCTCTCTTTCTCCTTCTTCCTCTCTGCCCGCACTCACTCTGCCCTAGCTGTGCCAAATTAATTCGTCATCTCCACTACATACCGTCTTCTTTTGCTTTCATGCTTTTGCATAGTCTCATTCCTCTCAAGAGAATACTATTTCATAATGTAAAGTGTAGAATATACATTCAAAGGGTATATCACATATGTGTTTGTATAAGTCAGGGTTCCCCAGAGAAACAAAACCAATAGGATATATTTAGAGATTTATTTTAAGGAACTGGCTCATGCGATTGTGGGGGCTGGCAAGTTCTAAATGTGTCGGAGTAACCAGAAGGCTGGAAACTCAGGCAGGAACTGATATTGCAGTCTTGACTCCAAAATATGGAGGACAGGCTGGCAGGCTAAAAACTCAGACAGGATTTGAAGTAAATTCTTTCTGTACGAAACCTTACTTTTTGTTCATAAGGTCTTCAACTGATTGGGTGAGGCCTACCCATATTATCAAGGTTAACCTCCTTTATTAATGTCACAGATGCTGGTGAGGATGCAGGGAGAAGGGAACCCTTCTTACACACTGTTAGTGGGAATGTAAATTAGTACAGCCACTGTAGAAAACAATATGGAGATTTCTCAAAAAACTAAAAGTAGAACCATACAATGCAGCAATCCCACTACTGGGCATTTATTCCAAAGAAATAGAAATCAGTATATCAAAAGGATACCTGCACTCCCATGGTAATTGCAGTGCTATTCACAATAGCAAAGATAGGGAATCAACCTAAGTGAGTGGATAAAGAAAATGTGGAATATATACACAGTGGAATACTATTCAGCAAATAAGAAAGAAGGAAATGTAATTTGCAGCAACATGGATGGAACTGGAGGTCATTATGTTAACTGAAATAAGCCAAGCACAGAAAGACATATATCACGTATTTTCAGTCATATGTGGCAGCTAAAAAAGTTGATCTCATGGAGACAGAGAGTACAATGATAGCCACCAGAGATTGAGAAGGGCGTGGTGGTTGGGGGGATGAAGAGAAGTTGGTTAATGGGTACAAACATACAGTTAAATAGAGGGAATAAGTTCAAATGTTTGATAGCAGAGTAGGTGACCATAGTGAACAACAGCGTACTGTATATTCAAAATAGCTAGACTTGAAATGTTCCCAATACGTAGAAATGATAAATACCCAAATATCCTGACTTGGTCATTACACATTCTATGCATGTAACAAAATATCACATGTACCCCATAAATATGTACAAATATTATGTATCAATAAAAATAATTTCATTAATCTTTTCAAATATTGAACTTTTGGCTGTGTTGATTTTCTCTACTACTTGTTTTTTATTTTATTGATTTCTATTTTCATCTTTATTTCCTTTAGTTTTTTTTTTCTATTTTTCTAACTTCTTGAGAAGGAAACTTATTTTTTAACTTTTCCTCTTTTCTGATATATGAATTTAAGGTTTTGCATACTGCTTTAGCTACATCCCATGCATTTGCTATGTTGTATCTTTTTTTTTTTTTTTTTTTTTTTTTTTTTTTTTTTTTTTTTT
>RJWJ010022146.1:0-27150 GCA_004363605.1 Indri indri | reverse complement strand
CTCCTGTCCTTGTTCCCTGCCTGGGAATAGCTTCTCCAGTAACCAGCTCCTTATCTGTACTGGGCCGCGCCTCACCTGCCTCTGTGTCCCATCTCATTCTGTGGCCCTGTCTAGGGTGCAATCATAGCTCACTGTAGCCTCAAACTCTGGGCTCAAGTGATCCTCCTCCACCTCAACCTCCCAAGTAGCTGCGACTACAGGCGCACGCCACCACACCCAGATGAATTGTTTTTTGGTTTTTTTGGGGGGGGGACAGAGTCTCACTGTGTTGCCTGGGCTAGAGTGCCGTGGCGTCATCCTAGCTCACAGCAACCTCAAACTCCTGGGCTCAAGCAATCCTTCTGCCTCAGCCTCCTGAGTAGCTGGGACTACAGGCACGTGCCACCATGCCCGGCTAATTTTTTCTATATATTTTTAGCTGTCCGATTAATTACTTTCTATTTTCAGTAGAGGCAGGGTCTCGCTCTTGCTCAGGCTGGTTTCGAACTCCTGAGCTCAAACAATCCACCCACCTCGGCCTCCCAGAGAAATAGGATTACAGGCGTGAGCCACCGCGCCCGGCCCGATGAATTGTTTTTTTAAAGAGAAGTTGTCTCACTACATTACCCAGTCTGGAACTTCCAGGCTCAAGTGACCCTTCTGCCTCAGCCTCCCAAGTTGCTGGGACTACAGGAGTGCACCCTACGCCTGGCTAATTATTTTTTCTGGAGATGAGGTCTCACTATGTTGCCCAAGCTGGTCTTGAACTTCTGGCCGCAAGCAGTCCTCCCGCCTCAGCCTCCCAAAGTAGCTGGGATTACAGGTGTGAGCCACTGCCCCTGTTGTGCCCCGTATGGAGACTCACCAGCCTTCGCGAGAGGACATTCGCTAGCCTCCCGTGGTACCTTCTAGAAACCCCAGCTTGGGCCGCCGGGCTGTGAGCTGTAGGGACGCCAAGCCCACCAGGGGGCGCTGTGGCGTTCGGTCTGGAGACGCCTATGGCGCCCTCGGGCGGATTCGCAATTTGTCCCATGGGGTCCCAATTCCAGCCTCTGCACCTGCCTATTGCCCAGCAGTGGGCACAGGGCAACTAGACCCTGTGTGGCTCAGGAATCAGCACCCTTGGACCAACCACACTGGCGTCACCTGGGTGCCGGTTGGAACCGCAGAATCTCGGGTACCATCCTGTCCCTACTGAATCAGGATTTTAACAAGACCTTTTCACAAGATTCCTAAGCAATTAACATTCACGTTAAGTAAGCGCTGTCCTGATCATAAACACACACATTGATACGTAGCATGAGGTATTTCTCTATCCGACATGGTCTGGACTGTGTGGTTCCCAGTTCCTGGGCTCTTAGTGGTCTCTCAGCACAAGCTAAGGGACCCCCCCCTCACCAACAACTCCCCGGGACTGCAGCCATGCCTGAGCCAGGCCCATCAGCTGCTTCTCAGCCCCTTCTTTCCCAGGTCTTGACCCGGAAGAACAGGCTGATTGACCTCTGGCCAGTTCCTGTGAGGCCAAGCGGCCAGAATCCCAGGAAACCTGCTGGAGTGTGGCTCAGAATAATCATTAATTTCAAGTGTTTCACCTCAGGCCAAACCAGTGAACTAAGTAACCTGGGTGGCCTGGCGTGGCATGAGAGGCTGGGCCACAGGGTGTGAGGCTCAGAAGGGTCCCCCACCCTCAGGGAGCTCTGCGGGGAGGAGAGAGGGGACACAGGGCTTGTAGCCAGGAGCTGGAAGCAGAGCAGAGGCCTAAACTTTAGGCCATGACTGTCTTTGCTTTCACCTGGGCCCGGGGTTCAGGTGGGTGGTGGGTTTCTCAGGCAGCGTCGGACAGACAGCCCCTCAGATGGCCCCTAACTGGGACAAGAACCCAGACAGCAGTCTCCCCTCCTGGACAGGCCCAGGTGGACCCTGCAGCCCAGAGCTGACAATGATTAACTACCTGAGGCCTATCTGCAGGGCCTCAGCTGTGCCAACTTGCTGCCAGCCTGTCTGACCTGGACCTCACGAAAACCCTCAGGCCCCTAGAGCCAGACCTATGAGCACTGGACAAAGATTCAGGGAAGGAAACTCACTATAAATGCCACCAGCTACCTGGGTGCCCAGGAGTGAGCTGAGCAGATAGATACACCTCTTTCCCCTTTCATAACTAAATGTGATTCCACTAACAATTCTTCTCCACCTTCATCATCACCCTGGGTTCATTAATAAAATTAACTACCCTTACTGCCCAGACTGTGTAGCTCGCACACTAGCTCCAGAACCTTTACCTGTAATTAAAACATGCCTAGCGCAGGTCCTCTCCCCGTCCCCCTTCTACACACCAGCCAAACAAACGGAGCCTATAGGCATGTGCTGCTGACAGCTGGTAAGACCTCCCCGTCTCCCTACCTCATGCCTCCTATTTCTAACTTCAAAACCCACACACAGCTCAAAAACCAGGAAAGGAAGACGACTTCTCTACTAGGGCCTCTCCTTCAAAGGTAATCTGGCCCTTCCTCCCATGTGTGTCTGTGTGTGTGCGTATAAATCCTCACCTGATAAGGTGATAATTTTTTTTTTAGTTCTATGTCCCAGGCACTGTTTTGTGCTTTCCCAGTATTAACTTTACCTACATTAACACAATGAATCTTTAAATATGGTAAGTACTATCATCCCTACTTTTCAGATGGGGAAACTGAGGCACAGAGGTTAACACACTACATAGTTGATCAATGTCCAGGGAAGTTAGGTAAGAACATAACAAATTAAACTACATGCTCTTAGAAACAGGGAGAAATGAGCACCTTGTACTGGCATGTACTGGTAGATACGCATCCCTCCCACCTCTTTCCACATACCTCACTTTGGCTTCTAATGATTCAAGACGGGCATTTCCAGATAATGTGGCCCCCATCACAAGCCAACCACTTTGTCAAGTGTTATCATTCCAGCATTGAAGGGTAACTGCTAGGCTACACCTCCCTGAGCGAGGTGTCACCTTACTAAGGGATCTTTCCTGAGTAGCTGACGCGCTGGCTTTAGTACTGTGCCATTCCACTCCACCATCCCTACATCAACAGTGGCTAACAGTTCCCAGGTCCCTACTACATGCTGGACACAATCCAACATCTTTTAACCCCCACCCCATCCTGAGGCAGGTCCTATTGTCCACCTGCCTTCAGTAGCCTCAATTGAATTAATTAAGTCACCCAGCAAAGTGGCAGTGCCAAGTCTCGTGCCCAGGCAATCCAGGGCACGTGCCTGTAACTGCTGTGCCTTGAGAACATTAAACAGGAATTATATGAGTTAGGAACAATGCATCACCCATCCCAGGGATGAGGGGAGCTGCAAGGCTGAGAGACATGATACACTGGCTGAGTGTTTACCTTCACAGGAGGTGGCTGCCTAACCTTGTGATGAGGGGTGAACTATGACCCTTTCCCAGAGGCTGGGGTCCAGCATGTGATTCAGGGGTGGGCAGCAGTGCTGGGGAGGCCCACCCGCAAGGCTCTCCCCCAGGGGCCTTCCTCATTAGTGCAGGGTGCCTGTGCCCCCACTGAACCAGGTCAGACGTGCTCAAATGAAATGTGGCAGGCAGAGGAGTGGGTGGCACCCCCAATTAGACTCAGAGGAGGCTCAGGGACTCCCCCCAACCCAGCAATAATGCTGAGAACTGATGTCATTCATTTCCTCCAGGCTGGCACTAGCAGCAGAGCTGTTTCACAGCACCTTGTAAACGTTAATTACATTAATTAGACCTCGCAATGCAGGAGGGGGGTGGTCAGTGGGCATGAAGCTGGAAGCTGAGGGAAAGGGGGCCACTTTGGCATTTATGCCAACCCCCCAGGGTGAAGTAAAAAAATTTACAAATTTACAAATTCCATCTCCACAGCCTGTGGAAGGGAAATCTGAACTCCTGAGTCCTCCCCTCAAACTGCTCTGCACTAGTCTTTCTACACTGTTCCCACTGCCCAAGATTCCATGAGAACAGCTGAGAGGGGCAATTACTGTGCACCTCCCAATGAAAAACACCAAGCCCCTCTTACTATTCCTCATCTTAGGGATAAGTGAACTGCTCAGAGGGAGCCCATCCTTTGCCCAGGTTCACAGCTATGAAGCTACAGAGATTTAAGCCTAATCCAGGAGACAGATCTTAAAAGGCATCATAAAACAATGTGGTTAAGTATCCTTATAACTGTTAGGCCCAGGGAAGGACACTTCACTTAGCGGAGTGAGGAGGGGGGAAGGCATCTGGGTGGCAGAGACAGCACATCCAAAGGAAAGGGGGCCGGACACAGGCTGTCCACCTGGCCGGTGGCAGTAGACAAAGCCTCAGTGCAGCGCTTTTGTCTGATAAGGAACTTCCACTAAATTCCAGAAAAGATCAGACTTACAGGAAAGCAGAAAAGAAAAAGCCCTCAATGTTTTTTTCTCAAACCCCAGTTTTATCATCTGTGAAATAAGACAACTCGCCGGGTAGTTGGTACAGAGAATGCCAAAGCAGAAGACACAATCACAGGCCCTGGAGATCTCACAGTCCCATGTGTCACCTTGCCCCTCCCCAGCTCTGCCTCACACAGGCGAATCGAGAAGCATCCCTTCACCCCCCATAACTGAGAAGGTGTTCGGGAAATTGTGCGGCACCTCTAGGTCATGACTACAGGCACCGCTGTCATCATACAGTAAAAGTGGGCCTTGGCATATTAATTAGAATTATCAAAAGATGTGTCCAAGTAGGGAGAAAGCGGGACAAGCACACAAAGTTGGCTATGAGCATGTTCCTTGAGGCGCTGTTATTAAAAGCAAAATACCAAAAAACACCCAAATGTTTGTCAGTGGACTGGAATAAAATTACCATTACCTTTTTGATAATTCATAGGGAAAAAAAATAAAACCTAGAAGCATACAGAAAGATCTGAAAAGATATGGCAACTTTACAGAGTCTAAAACGTTTTACATATAAACAAAATGCAAGCAACCAGCCCCTTCCCTTTCGCCCACTTTGGGAAACCCTTGGAAGGGTGTGGCAACCCCAGGGGGGTCAAGGCCACTCAGAGAATGAGGGGTGGGGCAGCACAAGGAACAGGATTCTGGGAGCTGCCCACTTCCCGTGGCCACCCACCCCTTGCAAAACCAGAGCCCAGGGCCCTCTGTCCTCTCCCAAGGGGGCTAAGGAAAGAAAGGAGGCGACTATTCTGGAAACCACCCCCTGGGCCTCTGTCCCTCCCCCACAGTAGGCCGTACCCTTAGCTACAGCTAAGAATGCCTTAAATCTCAAGTCTAAATACCTACAGTGGGGGTTCAGCCTTGGGAATGGCCATCTTGACAGTTTCACCTAAACTGCCAAGTGCCTGTATCCTGATAGGTAAGATTGTACTGCTCCGAATTCACACGGCCCAAAGCTCTCACGCAAGACCGCTGTGCAAGGGTAGTCACTGGAGTCCCATTTGTCAAAGCAAAAACTACAAACAAATGGCCAATGAGACTTGTTAACTCAATTACATTCAGCCATATTAGGGGCAAAGCGTGAGGTAGCCATTGTTAGATGAAGCCATGAGAAGTGGGGGGAAAAGATATATGAAACCTACTGATGCGATTCCATTTGTTAATGTTAGCATATGCGTTAAGCCATTTTCTTCCAGCGTTTTTTCTCTAACTATATAAATTCATGTTATACCTGCGTTACATTTACAATCAGAAAACAGACTTAACTCCTCTGTGCAAGAAACATTTCTTTGAATTAATTGGGCCATTCAGGTTTAATCAACCCAATTATTTGCATATGGTATGAGGTAGAGATCTAATATTTTCCCCACAGGGAAAGCCAGACACCCGTGACTGGTATGTCCCAACTCTACCTCTTATGTGAAGTCCTCATATGTATGCATGTAGGATGTTTGGGGGCTCACTTTCCCATTTGGTATTTATCCCTGGCCACTACTTTCAATCACTATAGCTTTATAAGTGTTCACACCTTCTAGAGCAAGCCTGCCAGCCTTAAGAAAACGTTAAATTTTTCCTTAAAGGTCTTAAGTATCCCTTAGTTTGTGTTCTCTCATTTCTAGTTCTCTCTTCTTGTCCCTAGATTTCTTTTCCAGGCAGCTTACCTCTGCACAGATAAATTTAGGCAGCATTTCTAGTTGTTTCAACATGGATAGACTCACAGATCATTTCAGATTATTTCTACCATAAGCCCTTGTGCATTATGTACAGGGGGAGAAAAAAGACAAAATTTTCACAATACAAAGAAAAACTAGGCATGTTATATTCACGAAAAGGGAAAAAGAGGGGGGAAAAAGTCAAAATGAAAATCTACAAAGGAACTACCTATATACAACTGGGTAAAAAAAGGAGCCCATGATCTCACATAAAGCACTTTTTAAAAAATTGGCCACGTTACCTAGTCACTGTCCCACAGAAAAGTTCAGCTCCTTCTCAAATATGGAGGTTTAGTTCAGATCTTCATACCTCAACACGGCGGTGAAGAAGGCCTGAAGACCAAGTACAGTCAGAGGCACCAACTAGAGCATCTTAACCCAACACACCTTGGGCATCCTGCCAGTTCTGTGGGTCCACCCAGGTGGAGGCAGAGGTCTCAGAAAGCAATTTCCAACAGCATTCAATGCAGATTCGACTCCTTGCTACTTGAGCAGTTCCTCTAACTCAGCACTGTGCTTACAGCTCAACATAAAACTTCCTAGGACACCATAAGGACATAGATGAAATTTGGGACAAGGACATGGGGAAGCCTGAGTCTAATGCTAAAGTCTGTTCCTCAAGTATCACTTTTTGTTAGGCTAAGACATCCCTACCTGGCAACTACCTCCCAGTGTCAGCCTGAGGGCTAAGGGGAAAGAGCACCCCTGGCATATAACAGGCACGCAGCCTTCACCGCAGCCATCTTTGCCACACAAGAGGGGCCTCTTCCGTGCCTCCCCCGGCCCACCTCCAGAGCCACTCCTATCCATTCAGATATGGTTCTTGCTACAATTCAGGAACCACTGGGAACACTTAGGAGTCAAAGTCAGGCAAAGACCAGACAGTCCCCTGTCCTCAAGGAGCTGTCAGCAGGGCAAGGAGAGGGTGGTCAGGGAAAGCCAAGAAAGATCAAGCTGAGATAACAAGCCACATTCACCCCCAAAACCAGCACTGCTCTTACATTTGAAACCCTTTTGCCTAGAGCTCAAGAGGACAAGGTTGTGCCCACACCTCTATGCACATTTGCATAGAATTTTCTAAATCCTGTTGCACACTACCTCCCATGTAACCCAGAAAAATCCCTGCCACTAGCACCTGCCTGTTCAGGTGTCCAGCCTAGTTCACACTCTACTTCTCATTTCTCTTCAGTCCCTGATGAGACTCCCCACTCCTCCCACTCACCCTCAACGTCTCCTCTGGGTTCCAGTGCTGCAGGATAGGATGCTCATGCGGGAGCGATGCCCACTGTTGCTGCTTAAGACAAGTCACTGCACACAGCATGGAGCCGGGACACTAGGGGGCCCAACACTGTGCTGGCTGCTGGGAACACCCACCAAGGTGGCATCATCCCTTCTCCAGGAGCTGGGGTCCCAGACCCAGCTCCGGCCCAAGCAACTGCTGCTGGACTCCAGAACAGTCTCAGAAGGTGGGGCTGCAGAGGGATGGAAAAGGAATTGTTAGAGCCTCCTCTCCCAGGTCCCCATCCTCAACCTGTTCCTGAGATAACCACTCTTCTTTCGCCACTAGGAGGCTGAGGCTCTAGACAAGAACACAAGAGACTACAGATTGGCCACATGGGATGGATGGGACCCAGACCTCCCCCATACCCTTGCCCTACAGCCAGGCCTGTTCCTCCCAGGGAAGGCGCTGAAAGATTCCTCTGCTCTGGGGCATAAGACTCCTTAGCGATAACTTCCTTCAGATTTTGGGAGCCCCAAAGACAAGTTCAAGTCACTGTCCCAGAGAAAAATTCAGCTGTCAAGTCCCGCAGACAAGTTTTGGTCCCTCTCAAATATGGAGGTAATAGTTCAATAATTATATATTAAAAATGAAAACTATAAAATAAAAAATGTTGGAGGGAGCGCTAAACACTAGAATTAATATTCTCAGGGAGAGGCCGGGCGCGGTGGCTCACGCTTGTAATCCTAGCACTCCGGGAGGCCGAGGCGGGCAGATCGTTCTGCCTGAGCAAGAGCGAGACCCCGTTTCTACCAAAAATAGAAAGAAATTAATTGGACAGCTAAAAATATACATAGAAAAAATTAGCCGGGCATGGTGGCGCATGCCTGTAGTCCCAGCTACTCGGGAGGCTGAGACAGTAGGATTGCTTGAGCCCAGGAGTTTGAGGTTGCTGTGAGCTAGGCTGACACCACGGCACTCGCCCCAGGCAAGAGAGTGAGACTCTGTCTCAAAAAAAAAAAAAAATATTCTCAGGGAGATAAAAGATGTTGTATCGACAAAACAAAGAAAGGACACCATGAATAATGGAATTTGTAGGGTAAGAACTCTTCAAAATATAAAAGACAAAATTTCAAATAGAGGGGTTGGAGGCTTAGGATTATTGCCCAGAGAGTAGAATATAAGGACAACATGTCAAAGAGAACTCCAGCGGGCCAGGAGACTCAACAGTTATAATAAGACTTACAGAATGAGAGCAGAAAGTCCAGGAGAGGTGATGACCCAAGGTTATTCCCTCAAACTCAGGATAGGAGCTCCCAGCCATGTCTCACTGCCTACCCTCTGCTCTCCCCGACACACACCTGGTCAGCATCAACCTCTCACCTCTCCCCAGAAGGAAATTTATTGGTTAAAAACCTTTTTCCTACTGACTTATATTTATCTCTCTTCCACCTATCAACTCTCATTTTCTGGGAAATGCATTTCTAGTTTCCTGCTCACGATTTTTCAATGGCTACCGCTTATTCTCAATTTTTAAAGGTTATAAGAGACTGTTTTATAGAAAACTTAAATTTGACCCCCAAGTGGCAAAATTACAAAGCAGAGAGAGAGAGAGGAGACAGACAGAGACAGAGACAGACACACACACACAGAGGCATTTAAACTAGAGCAGAGGTCATGCCCATACTGTTTGTTTGAATTAATGAAAAAATCTGTGAATGAAGTGACTTAGGCAACTTGACCATGGCAAACTGGTGAAGAACAAGAAACAGAAGCCAACGTTGTTAATTACAAAGTTTCTCTTCCCACTGGTCCCCAAAACTGTCCTGTCCCATGGAAGCCAGTCCCAGCTATGACTGCAGTGCCCTCTAAGGAGAACTCTACCAGTTGAACCAACTTTTGCAGCCGCACTGTACATGCCTTAGGTCATGCCCCTTCACTTAGAAAGTGCCCTCCTGGTCCTATTTACATTTTTCTCCGTTTCTAGAAGAAATCGAGAAGCCCTAAAATAGCAAAACAATGATTACCTTGGGATGGTGAAATTACAGGCAACATCTAGTTCATTCCTGGCCTCTGAAGTCTGTTAAGTTTGATTTTTATTCACATAAAAACAGTTGAATGTCTATTTTTGAAATATTCCAGTTCCCCACACAAAACAGGTCCTCCTCACCCTTATTCCGTGAAAAAATTCTCAGGAATGCTAACTGGAGTTGTGTTTCTCTCCGGAAGAAGTAAATAATAACCACTTGCTAATTTTAGTATTTAGCATCAAACACTCAACATTTATGGAATCCTCCATGTGTGCCTTTAATCTACTTAACCTTCAATATCCCCTGGAATTGGCCAATAATGCATCATTTATATCCAATAATGATGCATCCAAAAATGCATCATTTATGAGGCTAAGGACATGGGCCTATGTGGAGAGCAGGAATGTAAACCCAAACTTTACCCCAAAGCCCTGGCCCCTCTGGTCTGTGGCCTCAGCTGCCTAGCACTGGCTTTTTACAAGATTTAGGGGCCCCACCTAACTAATTTTGTGAATGAGCAAACTATAGTTTGCTAAGCTAAAAGGCCCCTGAATTCCACTTCACCCTAACAACTGAGCTAGGTAAGCGTGTATTTATACCCACTTCGGATAGGAAAGAGTCAAGAAAGTAATGACAGCAGCCCTATGTGTGGATCCCTCTGTATTTGCCCAGCTGCAAATGCAGCCAGGTGAACATCTACACTGGGCTTTTTCCCTGCTGGAATGAATCCCTATGTGGCACTGGTGGCAGATGGGTTCTGAAAAGATAAAAAGTGTTCTGAAAAATGCTCACCACCAGGAGGCAGAAATGACTGGATCTCCCAGAGCCTCAGTTCCACCATCTGCAAAAGGGGGCCAGTGAGAACATCAACCTCCCAGAAGAGGGGAGACAAGTCTGCCCAGACTCTTTACAATGGAAGAGAGAGGTCTGCAGGTGAAATAAGGAAGTCTGTACTTTTCCAGCCCTGGTTCTCCATGAAACTGGAAATAACCCTGAATTCATGATTTAAGAAAAAGAAAAAACCACACAATAGAAAAATGTATCTGGGCTGAGGTCCTATAGCCACCAAGGGCTAGGGGCGGGGGAAGGAACACATCCAACAGTATGGGACCCATAACAGTTTCATATTTAGGAAGGACTATCTCAGATGAAGAAGTCCGAGCCTGGAGGTGAGGCAGCCAGCATGGGAGCTTTGTCTAGGACAAAGGAATCCCAAGGTAAGTTTTCCCAGAAGGACAACTTGCCCAAATCCCCATTGGAAGCAGGTCCATGGGGCTGCAATAATGAGGGGTGACAGGCGGCTCTGGGTCAGAAGCTCCATGTGGCTGGAGGAAGGGAAGGAAGCAGCCTCCCCAGCCCCACCTCCCTGGCTCCTCCCTTAGCCCCCTGCAGCTCCGATACTCCCCTCCCCCTGGCCTTTGCAAGGGGTGGGGGTTATGCCTATGGCTTTAAGGAACAGGATGAGGCTTGGCCCCAGCCCTGGCCCCTTTGTCTCAGCCCTCTCCACCTCAATGGGGAAAGGTACAGGATCACACTTAGCTCTGCAATTATACCTTCACAGTAGGCCCCAAGCTTGGGGGTGGGGGTGGGGTTAAAAATCGCCCCAACCCATAAAACAAAACCATGGGTCCTTTCAAAAAGGAACAAAGGCAGTCCTTCCTGACAACTCCCAAATCATGGACAATGGTTTGAAAAAGCTTTCATAGCTGAAAAAGGAATAGAGTACCTTCATGAAGGCAGGAAAAGGAGGGGCTAGATGAGATACCTCCCTTCATCCCCAGTTCTCAGTAATGACCATTCTAAAGTGAGGGGCTATTGGTTAATAAATACAACATTCATAATGTGTTGACCCTGCACCAGCTCTAGCCCATTGAGTCCTTCCCAAGCCCAGTATGGTAGGGGCTCTTACACCTGAACAACCGAGGAAGATAGAAGCTTGAAGAGCTTAAATCACGCATAAAACTGGTTTCATCCTTAAACAATCTGGGATTGGTAGGATTGTTCCTATTTCACAGATGTAATCATTAAGGCACAGGGAGGGCAATGAACTTGCTAGGACAGGATTTAAACACATACTGAAGACTTATGCTTCCCTAAGGAAAGCAGCCTGCTTATCCCATGTGCTAACAACGGCAAATGTGTATTGAGTGTTTCCTGTATACCAAACCTATAAAATAGGTACCATCATTTCTACTCTGGAAAAATATCAAGTCTGCATCTGAGGTTTCCAAGGGCAGGTGAACAAGAAACCACAGCAGGCCTGGAGAGGAGAGAAGAGGCAAGTCAGCGTCCTGAGTGCACTGAGGGCCCCGGTAGGAACTGTCTCCCAAAAACAACTGCCATCAGTCCACCAAAACCCACAACATCCAAAATTCAGGAGGCAGTTCAAAGTTCATACTCTGTCATTAATTCGCTTTAATTCAAACACCTCTCAACTTTGGGGGAAGAAGGGATCACAGGGGCCCAACTAACTTCTCTCCCAGCCCTAGGGAGGATAAAGGAGTTAGGCTGTGCAGCTGAATTTCTGAAGGAAAAAAGAAAGAAAAAAGGAGTTAGGCTGGAGGCACCGGCATAGGGCTGGACCCCGCACTCCTGCCACGGGTGAGACCCTCCAGCAGAAAGGTCGGGCAGCACTAACTTGCTAAGTCTCCCCTGCAAAGTGGGGGTTAACAACCGCCCTCCACACAACCACGAACATGGAAACCTGGCTTCTAGGAGGTGGAGCTAGAGGTTTTCAGGCCTCAGTTTGCGAGTTTGGAACGTGGGGGCAGGCTCACTCCCGAAGGCGAAAAATGGAAAGTAAGCCCCCAGGGCAGGCAGCGTGGCCGAGGCAGGGAGGCACCGCCCCTGGCCGGCTCCTTCCCGGACAGGTGTGCTCGGGAAGGCAGTCGCTCCCGAGGGCTTCCCGGCAGCCCCGCTGCGCCTGGCCCTCCGCGGCTTAGCTCCGAGGACCCCGGGAGCACGCCCTCTTGCTCACACCCAGGACACGCGCGTACACCGCGGGCCGCCTGCTCGCCCGCACCCACACCCACTGGCTCTTTCCTAAACTCGGGGTGAGGTGGGAACAGTCCCTCGCCTGAAGCCCCCGGGTCCAAGACATAAGGGACGGACGCCACCTATCCATAACAGAACTCCCCTCTCTGCCTCCCTCGCCCTTCGGCCTCTCCCCAGTGGCACATGCCAGGTGAGGACACCCCCTCCCCGCAAGCAAAACCCCTTGTTCCACTTCCCTCCGAAGGGACGCCTCCTCCCCTCGACTCTAGACCCCGGGGAGGTCGGGCATCCCCTCCCTGAGAGCTAACTTCTCTCCCCTTCGGGGTTTCGGAGCACAGCGGGAGTGTCCCTTCCACTCATATCCCCGTCCCCGTCAGACACACGCCCCCCGCTTCCTACCCACTTCCCACCCACCACCCGCACAGGGCCAGGGACCTCTCCTCAGCGCCCCACCAGCCAAGCCTGGTCTCCAGCCCGGTGCGCGCCCCCTCCCCAGGAGGTCCCCGGGAGAGGGTCTCCCCCTGCAGACCCGGGAGACCTCCGCTGTCCCCTCCCCCACCAGCCCTGGGAGCCGCCGGCCGACGAGCCTCCCGGGGCCGCGGGGCGCTCACCTGCCGAGAGGTGGGCTCGGGCGCGGCTCCGCGGTCGCGCCGCGGGTCGGGACGGGCTGGCGGGAGGCCGGCGGGCGGCCGCGCAGGGCGCTGGGCTCGCGAATCTCCGGCGCCGATCGCCGAGCTACGTTTACTTGGGTCACTTAACCCCCGCGCTGCCGGCCGGGCGCGGCCGCCCGCTCAACTGCCAGCCAGGGGGCTGGTCCCGTCCGTCTGGGGGCGCTCGGAGCGTCCACGCGGGCTGCGGCCGCGGAGCCGGGGACGACTGCTGCGAGGCTGCGGCGCGGGGCTGACGGGGCAGCGGGAGTGGGTGGGGAGGGGGCGGTGCCCACTCCCTTGTAACCCAGGCCCCGGCCTCGCCCCGCCCCCGCCCGCGGGCGCCCCCTCCGCAGCCACTCAGAGCCCGGCCCGAGTGCGGGTGGATCGGGAGGAGGGGACGAGGGAAATTTGAAATCGCTCCGGGAGCCTCCCCTCCGCCCCTCCTCCACGGACGCCGCCTCCGGTGCCCTGGGCCTGTTAAGTCTCTTACGGGGCTAATGAGGCCCGAGGGGGGGCTCCAGACATCCCCCCAAACTTGAGACTCCTTCTGGGGCCCCATTACCCCGCCCCCCGCATCCCTACCGCAGACACACATACACACAGGTCTGGATGCGCGGGCTCAGAGAGGGAAAGGCCCCCACTGGAGTCACACAGCAGCCCAGTCTCCCCTCTGCCCCTCTACCCCGACTTCAGCCTCTATGCCACCTCGGCGCTGCGTGCCCCTGCCCGTCACCCTGCTGTGGACCCCTGGGGACTCGTCCTTCCTCCCTTCCTCCCACCCAGCCCGGCCTTTGTCAGCCATCTTGAGGGGAGGGGAGAGAAGGGGAGAGGAAAGGCCCGCAGGTCTCTGGCTGCTTCCCTGCAGGCATCCACCCGCTGAGAGAGAAGCCCCACTCAACTAGCAGGTCTGAGCTGTCTCTGCTCTGAAATGGGCCTTGAAGCACTGGAAAACAGCACTTCCTAGTATCTCTCTCACCTGGTGTTTGTATTTACATATTTGCTTGTTTACCTGCTTATGGTCTCCACACGTTAGACTGAGAACAAGAGCACAGTAGATGCTCAATAAATATGTGTTGAATGAATGAAAGAGCAAATGTATGATTGACATGACAGCCTACAAGGCCCTATATGAGACGGCCCTACCTACTTTTCAAGGCATCTCCTTCCCTCTTCCCTGTCTCTCCTCGCTTCAACCTTCTCTCTGCTGTTCCTCAGATACACCAAGCATTTCCCTGTCATGGGGTCTTTGCCCTCTCTGTTCCCTCCTCCTAAACATTCTTTGTCCAAATCTCTGCATAGCCGACTTCTCGCCATTTGGTTCTCTCCCGAAAGGAGGCCTTCTGGAGAGGCTTTTCCTGAGTGCCCCACCTGAACAGACCCCCTCTCCATCACTCCTATCCTATTTCATTCTGTTCTGAAATTGTTTTGCATATTTCTTGTTTTCTCCTTTACATCCCCCAACACACACACACACACACACACACACACTTTGTAAAGTCCACTCCGTGAGGGCAAAAACCACTTCTGTCTGTCTTGTTCCAAGTCGTATCTCCAGTGCCTATAGGGGAAGCGGGGGGTGCACCAAAAAGGAGCACAGTACAAGTTTGTTGAATGAATGGGTGAGCACAGGTTTGCTGCCTCCTGGGCTCCAGCTCTCTGAGTTAAACAACAGTTTTCTCCCTGTATCTCTTACTAGGTAAGTGAGTAAATGGCTAATTCTTTGGGAGCTGCAAAAGTGCCTAAATTTACTGGATCTTGTTCTACCTAAGAGCTTGGGGAGAGGCTAAGGCTATCTAGACAGAAATGGACTCAGTGCCCTGCCTGGCACCCAGGACAGCCACATGTGAATGAACAGCAGGAACTCCTTGGTGGTCTGGCATAAACTTCCAAAATTGGGTTCCAGTCTGTTGATGCAGGTAAAAGAGGGTCTCTTGAGAGGACCTGTGGCTTGTCCTCACTATCTGGGGCATGTCTTTATGGGAACGAAAACAATATATATGAACCAGCAGGTCTGTGGGAAGGGCTGCTGGGCTTGTGTCCTGAATCCTAAGCTAGGACCTGCCACCAGGCAAAGGATGCCTGTGTCACCACCAGGAATGCCTGGGTGGCCTAGTTCAGATGCAAAAAAGCTGGTTTTTCTGAGACACAGTGGGCTTTCCTGGGGACAACAGGCCACCTAAATCTAGAAAGACAAAGTAGAAGGTCTGAGTGAGCAGGTGGTCTTAGCCCTATCGTTTGGGAAAGAGCATGAGTGCCTGGAGAACACGTAGAAGAAAACCGGCCTGATGTCTGCCCAGGGCACAGAACTTGACCAGTTCTCAAGGTGCCATCTCATCTGAGCCTCACAGCCACCCATGAGGATTCGGGGCAAGGAGAATTGGGGGCCTCATTTCAGGGGAAGGACTGAGAAGGAAGGGATTTATACAGAGCGAGTCAGCTGCGCAGGGAGACCATGACTGACCACCTGCTATGTGGCAGATAGCTGGCAGTGTTTACTTAAAAATATATTGTAACAGATCACAATCATTATAATCAAGATGGTAATCAATGTTCATTAAGGAGATAAAAATTCCCTGATTAAAGGCAAAAAAAGCAAAAACACATAGATAAGAGAGCCACAGTGTCCTTGCTCTAAGGAAATGAACACTGAAGTATTTTGCAGTGAAGAGGCACAATGTCACCTATTTACCTTCAAACAGTTTGAAAAAATAATATGCATATATATGGAAGAGGGAGATTGTAAAGCAAATGCAACAAAATATAAACCAAATGGAAAATCTGGTTAAAAAGACACTGGTGAATTCCTTGTACTAGTCTTACAACTCCTCTATAAATTAGAGATTGTATTAAATAAAAACTTACTCTTCAAAAAATTAACACAAAAAAGAAAAGCCACATGTACATACATACATCCTAGACACCCTTGTGCTAAGGAATCAACACATTGACGAACTGACACCACCTGTGCTGTGGTTAAATATGACATTTGTGTTGAATTATACTATCATCTTTTCAGCTCTTTAGAGCAGATATAGGTTTTTAATGGCATATGTAAAGTGCTTAGCACAGTGCCTGATGCATAACCGTTCTTAATGTGTGGTAGGTATTTTTATAAGGACAAAACCTTACCTCTGTATGCCTCAATTTCTTCATCTTTCAAATGGTGATAATTGTACCTACTTCATAGGGTTGTTGTGACAGTTAATGTGAGCTAATACATGTAAGGCATTTCGAACAGTGCCCAGCACACGGAAAACACCATAAAAGTGTGTGTTAAAGAAAACATATATTGTTATTAATAATGACTATAAGGCCGGGCGCAGTGGCTCACGCCTGTAATCCTAGCACTCTGGGAGGCCAAGGCAGGTGGATCGCTCAAGGTCAGGAGTTCGAGACCAGCCTGAGCAAGAGCGAGACCCCGTCTCTACCAAAAATAGAAAGAAATTAATTGGTCAGCTAAAAATATATATAGAAAAAATTAGCCGGGCATGGTGGTGCATGCCTGTAGTCCCAGCTACTCAGGAGGCTGAGACAGTAGGATTGCTTGAGCCCAGGAGTTTGAGGTTGCTGTGAGCTAGGCTGACGCCATGGCACTCGCCCCAGGCAAAAGAGTGAGACTCTGTCTCAAAAAAAAAAAAATAATAATAATGACTATATGCTATACCACTTTCCCAGCTGCCTAGGCTCTTGGCAGGTGCAGAGATGAAGACTCTTCTGGCCTCCTCAGCAGCAGACAACCCTGTCTGTCCCCTGGGCAAGCACATTTTACCTGTAGGTCTACAGCAATGTCTAGTAAAATAAGCCCCATTTTAGAGTCCTGAAAACTGAGGCTCAGCAAAGTGAGGTGGTTTGCCTGAGAGCCACAGCTGGTTGGTGGCAGACCTGGGACTAGACCCCCAGCTCCTCAACCCCCTCCCCACTTCTTGTGACTCCCACTCTGCTATGCTAAGGAGTTTGGCCTCAGGCATCTCCCCTGTCTAATTGGAATAATAATAATAACATTAATGCCTACCTCCCAGGATGACTGCAGAGATTGCAGAGCCCTTGTATATGAAAGAACCCCATTGTAAAAGTACTCAGTCTTAATTGCAGTGTCATTAGAGGACACGTTCATTTGCAAAGTGGGTTCCTCACCTTTCATTTTCAACAGCAACACCCAGTCTTCTTTCCTTTCTCCTTTTTGCAACCCAAAATGGGCCATTGGAATATTTTCTTTAAATTTACCTAGCTAAACAAGTACACAGAGTCTGGCCAGGTAACATTCATTAGTTATTGTTAAATAAGCCAGTTAGTAATAGCTACTGAGAGCCTACTATGTGCCAGGCACTGAGCTAAGCATTTTACATGTATTACACTTTGATTCTTACAGCAGCCTTGTGAAATAGGAAGGAGTATTATCTCCATTTTACACATGGGAAAACTGAGGCCCAAAGACCCAGAGTGATCTTCCAAAGTCGTACTGCCAGGAAATGTGCTGGGAGCTAAGATTAAATCCCAACCTTAACTACTTTGGCCTTAACTACTTTGCTACTGTAAAAGCCTTAGCAAGAGTATGGCAAGTGCTGATTAAATTTTAGCTCAGAACTTACTGAGCAAAAAAATTTTTAAAAATAAAAGTTAAAAAACATTAGCTGTTGTTAGAATTATTATTATCATTGAGTATGAGGTCCTTACATGCATTTTTTTAATACAAGATAAGTACCGTTAGCCTCATTTTGCAAATGAGAAAACTAAGGCCCAGAAAGGAGCAGCAACTTAGCTGAAATCACACGGCAAGTCATCGGTGAGCAGGAAGATGAATCCTAAGGTCTCTCTAACTTCTAGAACCATGCCCTTTGCTCACTATACATCTCTGTTGACTTTTCTTTGCCTGGGGAGGTGAATCTGCCCCCATCTTCTAAAGCAGGGAAAGTCTATCCTGAGGCTTTGCTGCTAGCATTTCCTTCTCCTCCTCCTCCCCGCCTCTAAAGGAGAGAGGTACCCCGGGGTGTGGATAGGGGTTGGGATTGGAGGGAGAGCACCCTTCCTCCCTGTCCTGGTACCCCATGCTCTCTATCCCCTGCAGAACCAGCATGGAAATTCCTTCCTTGTTTCTGTCATTGAAGAGGACCCTTGGAGAAGCAGAGGTGTGAATATTTATTGAATTATCAAATTTACTGAAGTACATGCAAGGCAGTGTGGTAAGGACGGGATTAAGCTGAGAACAAAAACACTCATTCCCTGTCCTGCCCCTCCCAGAGCTTAAAATTGAGTAAGTGAAACAGACATGAATCAAATTTATCTCAAAAATACTTGTGAGATTACGACTGCATTCAATGCAAAGAAGAGACAGACAGGGTATTAGAAAAGGAAGATTAATTAGATCACGGGGACTGAGAAAACTTCCCAGAAAAAGTGAAGGTGGGGTAGTGATCTGAAGGGAGGCAGGAGTTCAACAGGCTAAGGCTGGAGGGAAATGTGTTCTGGGCAGTGGGAAGAGCACTTGCTAAGGTCCCGAGGTACCGGAGGAACTGCGGGGAGGCCCATGTGGCTGGAGCAGATAGCTGGAGAGGAAGGAGCTGATCACACAGACCTTAAGCAATGGAGTCTTTGCAGAGTTTTCAGTAGGTAGGATAGTGACACGATCAGATCCCAGTTAGGTGTTCTGCACCGTGCACAACACAATAGTCCTTAATGGAAGACAGGAAAGCCCTCCCTTCATTCTGCAATAGTCTCTGTGTCTATAGATAACATTTTATCCCCATTTCTCCAGAGAGCAAATGAATAAATGCTCAAATTATTTATTATTGTTATCTATAATAATAGTAGTTGTTACTGTCGGGTTCCTTACTGTGGCCCTTCTAAGTAGAAGCTCCATCACAGATCAAAGTCTGTGATTTGTCTTTGTGGCTTTTGACTTGGGGTCCAGAAGTGACCCATCCTGGGCCTTGAAACAGATGGCATGCCTCATTTCACCAGCCACCATCATCATAACACAGGGTATATTCTGCTCCTTGGAATATACCCCATGGCCCCCTCCCAATTTGGTGATGTGCATGAAATAAAGTAATTGACTATGATTCATCCACACATTAAGCTTCCTGAGGGGAGGAACCACATCTACCCCACTTCAGGCGCTCAGTAAATGTTTATTGCCTTGAAGCCCTGACTCATCAATATCTCACCCCTACTCTCAGACACACCACGAAGTATCCCTGGACCTTACTTGCTTTATTTTTGGAGGTTCAGGCTTGACTCCTGAGGAGGTAAGACGGTTAAAGGGAGAAGGTCAGCAGCCTGCATTCTGTTCTCATTCACCCATTAACTGGCTGAGTGACCCTGGGCAAATGTCTTCCCTTCTCTGGGCTCCTAACTCCTCCACTGTCAAATGGGACAGATGGTATAGCATGGAATGAGTCTGCAAACCTTAGTGTCCTTCTTGACTCCTCTCTCTACTTCCCGGATTCTACTTCTCAGATTTGCTCTGGGTCCAGCCTCTGCCTGGCCTACTGTTTTGAGATAAACATAGAAGGGATGGGTCCTTCTTTTCCAATTCTGCCCTTATCTCCTCTGGTCACTGCCCTCTACCTCCAAGCTTCCTGAAGTCCATATACACAGATAACCCTGCCTACCGGGCCGGCCAGTAAATCATTCCTGAGTTACGCTGACCAGCAGAGTAGGGGGGGAGGGTAGAGGGTGTCATTCCTAAGATCCCAAGGCTCCATCCTGGATGGTTCATCATCCAGGGCTGACAGAGGGTGACAACTCAGTCCCCTTAACTTCTGCTTATCTTTCAGGCCTCCTCACACCAAGTTTCCCCTTGCCAGATGGGTTGATCCCCACTCTCCTTCCTAGCATTTATCTCCTTTGTGATGTCTTTGAGTAACTCTTCACATAGGGTGTGTCTCTACCATTAGATTGTGAGCAGCACGAGGGCAGAGCAGTAGTCTGTATATTCACTGTTGTGTCCCCAGCACCTTGCACAGGGCCTGGCACATAACAGGTGCTCAATAAATATCTACTGTCTAAATGAATGAATGGACTGGGCGCAGTGGCTCATGCCTGTTATCCTAGCACTCTGGGAGGCCAAGGCAGGAGGATTGCTTGAGCTCAAGAGTTCGAGACCAGCCTGAGCAAGAGGGAGACCCCATCTCTACTAAAAATAGAAAGAAATTAGGCAAACAACTAAAAATAGAAAAAATTAGCTGGGCATGGTGGTGCATGCCTGTAGTCCCAGCTACTTGGGAGGCTGAGGCAGTAGGATCGCTTGAGCCCAGGAGTTTGAGGTTGCTGTGAGCTAGGCTGATGCCACGGCACTCTAGCCCAGGCAAGAGAGTGAGAGTCTGTCTCAAAAAAAAAAAAAAAAAAAAAAAAAAAAAAAATGAATGAATGGATTCCTCCATCTTTCAGATGATGAAAATAGTCTGGAAGAGAAAGTTCTAGAGGTGACTCCTCCAAAGTTACACCTCAGGTTGTGCTCACAGCACCCAGCAGAGATATGCATTGCAGTCCTAAATCGGGGCAGGCCAGGCATTCACTTTATAATTGTTCTGCAGAGAAAAACAAAGCAGATTCTCAGGCAAAGTGATTCCTACCATGAATTTGAAATGAAGGGTGAGATTCCTAAAAGGTGGAGGCATTATCACCCCCACCCTCGAAGTAGGAACTGCCAAAGGGCCCTTTAAAAAGCAAATTTCTAGAAAGGACAGCTTAAATGTCCATTGGAGCTTAGGTGCAAGGATCTTAAAAAGGCTTAAACTTTACATCAGGAATTCTACTTCTAAAACTTATCTCAGCAAAAAAATCCTGGGATTTGGAGGGAAATTTTTGAACAGGCAAACAAGTTCATCACCACATCATACACAGAAATCAGAGAACTGGAACTGTCCTATAAGCCCAACAATAGAGAAGTATCTACATTAATTTACCTGTGGAAGGATAAAAAAAATCCTCTCCCTCTGGCTTCCTTCCAGCAAGCTCAGAGCCAATTTGAAAAGTACTGAATAATCTCTCCATCACTCCATACGTTGGCTCATTTTGTTTTCTGAACCATCTACGCCCCTTTACCAGCATGCATTTCTTAAGAACAAAGACATTCTCCCATAACCAAAATACAATTATCAAATTCAGGATATTGAACATCGATACAATATTATGACCTAATCTATAGTCCATGTTCAAATTATTGTTCTCAATAATGCCTTTTTTAAAAAAACTGTGGTTTAACGAAAGCACATAACATTTACCATTTTAACTATTTCTTTTCGATTATGATTATTTTTATTTTTTAGAGACAGGGTCTCGGTATGTTGCCCAGGCCTTGAATTCCTGGGCTGAAGGATCCTCCTGCCTCAGCCTCCAGAGTAGCTGGGACTACAGGCACAGGCCACTGTGTCCAGCTCCTATTTTAACTGTTTCTAAGTGTCGTGTCTTTTATGGCAAATGTTTACCTCCATCCAGGATCACACACTGCATTTAATGATCTTGTCTTTTTTAGTTTTGTTCACTCTGGAACAATTTCCCAGCCTTCCTTTGTCAATAACTTTTATGACATAGATGTCAAGAATCTAGGCCAACTGTATTTTTACATTTTTCTTATGTGCTTTTATAATAAAGGAGCTAATATTGAAGATTACCATGAGGACAATAATAGAAACATGAAAATGTCCAAACTATTGTTTTTTTCCTAGCTTCTGGTACAAAGAGGACCTGGGGCTTGTCCTTGGGCAACATGGCATCCTTGCAGTGACGGAGAAGTTCTATATTTTGACTGTGTTGATGTCAATATCCTGGTTCTGGTACCGTGGGATCTGTGCATGCGAGGAAACTGGGTAAAAGGCACAAGGGATCTCTGTGTATTATATTGTACAACTCTATGTGAATCTAGAATTATCTCAAAATTAAAAGTTTAATTTAAAAAATGCCCTTTGCCATTTCAGAGTGTGAAGGGTCAGACCTTTCTCCTAGGGAAAACCTGGCCCCTTGGTGAAATTCCCAGCAGGAATCCTCCCTGCCTGGGAAACTACTGCTTAATGAACTCCTTTCATTTGCAGGGGTGGGGGAGGAGGTAGGGGTGTGGGGACAGAGTAGCCCTCCACAGGGACATTTTAAAGTGAATGAAGGGAGCCGGGTCCCTCATTAAGGCTGACGTGGGGGTGGGAATTTCTCTAGAAGGGAGGCCTGGCCCGGGCCTGCATTTCCTGCTACAAAGTTATCGCATTAACAGTAATCACCGCTTCTTCCTTCCTCTGAAAGTGGATTGTGAAGGAGAACTTTGGAAAGACTTTTTTTTTTTAATCTATTGCTTTATTAGTTGCAAAGTTATTAATAAAAGAGAAAAATCATGGGGCAGCCATAGGGATTAGTTATGGGCATTACTATATTCTTGCGCAGCAGAATATTACACAGCCTTTTGTGATGATGTTTAGGAAGCATTTTATCACTGAAGCCATGAATGGCATTGTCTGGGATTGTGAGGTTTCTTTTAGAGGACCTGGGTGTCTTCTTCTTTGGGTTGTAGGGGATGTGGGTTAGAAGGAGAGCAGGAAAATGCACCAGGTCCCTGTTTAGGCTAAAATGCTAATTTCTGGGTATTCTCAGAGAGACTGGTTATGGGTAATTATCTAGTCTGCCTTGCAAGTTCATCCATCCTTGTGATATTTTTAAGATTTTTTTATTGACATAGTTTTTGTACATATTTACCGGGTACATGTGATATTTTGTGACATGCAGAGAATGTGTCATGATCAAGTCAGATTATTTAGGATATCCATCGCCTAGAGTATTTCTCATTGCCATGTGTTGGGGATATTTCAAGTGCTCTCTTCTAGCTGTTTTGAAATATACAATACATTATTGTTAAGGAGAGTCACCCTGCTTTGCTATCAAACTTTAGAACTTATTCCTTCCATCTAACTGTATGTTTGTACCTGTTAACCAGCCTGTCTTCATCCCCTCCCCCCATGTCATATTTAGAACCCAGAAAGTCTGAACACAATATCCCTTGACCTTCCTAAAAATTTTTCCTACAGAAATAATCAGATGTGGAAAAAGGATTGTGTACAGAAATGTTTATTGCCATATTCTTTTTATAAGATTGGAAAATTGAAATAATAATAACAAGCAGTTACTGAGAGTTTACTGTGGGCTAGTAGCTGTGTTAAGTGATTTGCAAGCATTGTCTCATTTCATCTTTTCCAGTAGGTTCTGTTATTGTCTCCATTCTATAAATGCAAAAAGAAATGGAAGCGCTGAAAGGTTAGTAATTTGCCCAGGACAACATAATTAGTAAGTGGGGGAGACAGATGTGTATACCAGAGCAATAACACAATGTGATAAACATGAAAATAGAAATGATGGCCCATTCCTGGGTTTTGGCACCAAAAAAAAAAAAAAAGAAGAAGAAGAAGAAGAAGAAGAAGTAATATGAGTGACAATAGGTAGATAATGCAAAGCATCATTATCATTATACATGGTGGGTATTCAGGTGCTTAAATGAAGCCCTGCATATGGTGGTCACTTAAAAATGGTTGTTATTGTTTGTACTTCCAACTTTAATGTGCCCACAAATCACCTGGGGATTGTTAAAATGCAGATCCTGAATCAGCAGGTCTGGTAGGCCCAAGAGTCTGCATTTTTAACAAGCTCCCAGCTGCTGCTTATGCTGCTGGTCCAAGGACCACACCGGGAGTATCAGGGATTACATAGCTTGGTGGAGTGGGGGAGTCCTGAATGTGTAAAAACAAAACAAATCAACCCCCGGTGACCTGCGATGTGGAAAAAGACTGGAAAACAAGATAGTGGCTGTGTTACTACAGTGTTTGGTGGCAGTTTCAAGTGAATATCTTTCCTTTTCTCCATTTTCTGTCACACAGGCTAATTCAGTTCCACAAATACAGTATTTATTGAGTGACTCGGCATCAGTTACTATCGCAGCAGAAATTAAAGAAATCCACTAGTTTTCTTAAGGACGTTAAAAAAAGTCAAAAATTAAAAAAAAAAAACTTAAAATAGGTGCATTTTATTGTATATAAGTTATATCTAAACAAAGTTGATTTAACACTTAAAGATATTGATAAATATAATACCCTGACAGGGATCTTTTTTAAAAGGTTAAAAATATTTTGGGCAGTGACTAGGGCCTCCGAGTTCAGTCGCTGTCTGTAACCTGAAGGTTTACTCTCCTCCTGACTTGGACTGCCACCTGTATGCGTTCTCGAAGCACCTTGTGCCTCTTGGCATCAGTTAATTTCACCCACACACGTCTGCCTCCCTGGGTAAACTCGGACTTCTCAGAGGCCAGGCACTGCGTTTGGTTTTGTCACCATGGGGTTCCCACCACCTATCATGGTATCTGCCTCAAAGCAATCACTCAGTATTTGTTGAATGAATGTATGTACGAAAATAATGACCGAAGATGGGCTTAGCCTCTTGGTACAAGACATTTTGCTCATATCCTTCCAGAAGGAATTTTTAGGAAAGAGTAGAGAAAAGAAAAACGCCTGGTGGGGGAGGCCAGCCAACCCTTCCCATTCACATCCCTGCTCCCTCCCCCATTCCAGCGCCCCCCACCCCATCCTGGAGGCCGGACTTAGGGATTAGTGAAGCTCTTGGGGGTCAGTTCCAGACTCTGGGGAGCATGCCTCCATTTTCTCATATGTCCGATGGCAAACAGGGTAATACTCACCTGGGGACCGTGGGGGTCCCTAGCAAGAGAGATCATGGGAGTTAAAATGTTTGAGGGGCTGATCACTGTCTCAATAACTTCCCCTCACTTACCTCGCCGTCGCCCTGCCCCGCACAGTCACAGCCCTTGCACTATTTTGAATAACCTTTGGTCGGTCAGTTTCCTCCACTCCAGAGGTTCTCAAAGTGTGGTCCCTAGGAACTTGTGGGAAATGCAAATTCTCAGGCTCCACCCCAGGGCTAGAAAGTAGTCTAGTAGTAGTCTGGGGGCGGGGCCCAGCAATGGGCATTATACTAGGTGATGCTGATGCCCGCCCAAGTTCGGAACTTAATGCCCTGCTCTGCCATCAGCCCTCCGAGGGCCACCCTGGCCTGCCTTGTTCCCTTGCCTGTCCCCAGTGCCTGGCATTTAGTAGGCGTGCAATAAATATTTGCTGAATGCATAATAACAACGATGACGACAATACTGGCAGCTAGCCATTGATTGAAGACCTTCTGCGTGCCAGGCTCTGCTCCAAACGGTTTTGGAGGATTAAGTCATTTTAGCAGCCATCCCAGGTATCGTTTTTACAGCTAGCGAAACTGAGGCTCAGAGAGGCCAAGCGCCGTGCCAGGGGTCACCCAGCGGGGGTCTGTGCTGCCCCTCAGCCGCCCACGAAGTCCGGCGGCCGCGCGTGTCCGCGGCACGGCGAGGGCGCCCCCGGCCGGCGGTGCGCGGCGCGGCTGTGGCGAAAGTGCGGCTGCGGACGCGCGGCCAGGCGGGCGGCGGCGGCGGCGGCGGCTGAGGAAGCGGAGCGGGGCGGCTGCCGCGGCGGGGCCGGCGCGGCCAGGGCGGGCAGCATGGGCCGCCTGCACTGCACACAGGACCCCGTGCCCGAGGCCGTGGGCGGCGACATGCAGCAGCTGAACCAGCTGGGCGCGCAGGTGGGCCGGGGCGCGGGAGCCGAGGCCCGGCCGATGAGGGAGGCCGCGCGCGAGGTTGGGCCCAGGGGGTTCGCCGGGGTCGGCCGAGGGGCATCTGAGGGCTGTGGGAAGTTGGGGGGACTAGACCGCGGGGGCGTCTGGGGCACGACTCGGGCGTGTGGGGTGCGTCCAGGGAAGGGCTGAGGGGAGTTGGGGTCTGAGGACAGTTTGGGGAACCGAGGAATCTCAGGAGGCCTAAGGGGTTTGGGGGGACCCCAGAGATGGAACTAGGGGACTTCGGGGGAGTCCCGGGACGGAGGAGAGCTTGCCGGGTCTTACAAGAGGGACTGCGGGGGGAGGTTCTGGTGAGGCGAAGGAGTGCGGGGACTGAGGAATGCGCTGAGGGAGTCGGGAGCCTGCGGGCGTTTGGGAGCCGTGGAATCCAAACGGAGGCGTTCGGCGGGGAGGCCCAGGGAGCCTGGGGGCACTGAGGAGAGTCCTAGCATTCCGGGGGCGGGTAATCTGGGGGTCCGATGTGGCTGTGAGTATTAGCCAGGCCAGAGCCCAAGGTCTGGGGCAAGGCTACTGATGACGCCGCCTCCCAGTTAAGGGCAGTTCCTGGAAGTCTCGGTGGAGAGAAACCACATACACTGTGCACAGCGGAGGCCCCCGTCCTTCCTGGCGGTGGCGATGGCAGAGCCTTTTTCTCCCTGCTCAAGCTGCAGGTGCCAGCCAAGTTAACCTTGGAGGCTTCCTGCTCCTGTGCTGTTTGGAATACCCCTTTCATACCACCAAGGCAGGAGAAATAAATAGGTTAAAATAACGCTTCTCATCGCCACTGTAAAGCTGCATGTATTTCCCCCACTAAACTGTAACTTCCCAAGAGATGGGATCTCTCTCTTTCCTCGCAGTATCCCCCACAACTTCCCACACATGCAGTAGGCTTGTTTATGGAATAAAAGCCAAACTTATAATGACGGTTCTAATGCTAAGCATGTTCTAAGCTTGAGTTATCCAATAGAAATAAACTGTAAGCCACGTGTCTAACTTTATATTTTCTAGTAGCCACATTTAAAATTTAAAAAGAAATGGGAAATTCATTGTAATGTATAATCCTGTGTCATTTAATGAGGAGGATAGTCTGAGAACTGCAATGCTAGGTGATTTTGTCATTGTACAAGCATCACAGAATGTACTTACACAAACCTACTACCCACCTAGGCTGTATGGAATATCCTGTGGCTCCTAGGCTGCAAGCCTGTACAGCATCTTAACTGTACTGAATACTGTAGGCAGTTGTAACACAATGGTAAGTCTTTGTGTATCTAAACATAGAAAAGGTACAGTAAAAATACACTATAAAAGATACACCTATATAGGGTACTTACTATGAGTGGAGCTTGCAGAAATGGAAGTTGTTCTGGGTGAATCAGTGAGTGAGTGTGAAAGGCCTACGCAGGACATTACTGTACACTACTGTGGACTTTATATAGAAACACACTGCACGCTTAGCCTACACTAAATTTATTTAAAAAAATATTTTTCTTTTTTTTTTTTTTTTG
>RJWJ010022145.1:0-27158 GCA_004363605.1 Indri indri | reverse complement strand
AAAGAAAGAAAAGAAAAGGAAAACGGATTTCCTAATTTTTTTCCAGATGTTTCCTACCTGGCTTAGGAGAAAATGAGTTCCTTGGATTCAGTATGCAAGGTTGAGCACTGGACAATACGTTTTTGTTTTATTATTCTAGAAACATTTCCTAAAGCCTCTCAAGGTTAATCAAGTATACCAGAGGCGTCTATGGGGCTTGCAGAACCTAATTATTATTCCTTGTGGTTACTACACCAGTTTCCTCAATGCACTTTTAGAACTGCTTCTGAGACAATGAACAAGTTCCACAGCAATGTACATAGGAACACTTGTTTTCTGCCTCTTACTGAATTCTGAAGGGCAAGATGGGGAAAGGAGGAAGCCATTTTAGTTTCAATGACTGATCAGAACCGAGTTTTCTTTTATTTCAATTTAAGTTTTGTCAATAATGTAAAAAGAAAATGGTTTAATAAGCACACCATAAATAATAGGATGCCCAGATGAAAAAGGAATGGTTTTATTTTAAAGGAGGGAGTAGTGGGAGGAGTTTCATTATCACCTGTTTTGCCTTGAAAGCAGGGATAGAAATTCACCTTGATTCAAATCTTCTTTCTTAAGAGAAGGATGAGTAGGGAGTCATCCTTAAGTTTGTGTTTATAGACAAAGGGGTGCAGGAGAAAGTTTCTAATGTAATCTGTTCTCTGACTAGTTTAGCAAACATGGCCCACTGAGGCTCTTACAATAAAATAATTCTGAAGAAAGAAACTAGGCTAGCGACTTTGTCTTGGAAAGAGGGTCAGAGGTTTTGTTGGTAATAACTGATTACTTAACAGTTGAGGCTGATGCTTCAATCTCCATAAAATGGTGTTGCTTTTTTTTTTTTTTTTTAAACAATGGATCAGATTGAAAGACACAACTAGAAACCAATTTATAACTTCATGCCCCAAATAAGACTTGGAAAGGGACTTAGAACACTAGAGTCATCTTGCTATAGTTGTTTAAACAAACAACAAAAAAAGATAGAATCATGTAAGAATGTGAATCAACAGCAGCAACTGTAGAGTCTGAGGTTATGTTCTCAAGGATACGTACTGAACTTTCTGTGGTTTGGATGTAGCAGACACTACTGTTTGTTTATCTCAAAGCCATTCATTGACCCTTTATTTCTTGCAACCTTCCAATCTTATAATCTGTATAGTTAGGTCTTCTTCACTGCAGGGGCAGCGACACAATCTAGTTCTGGACGATGATGTGTAAAATTTAATGGGAGTTTCTCAAAAAAATAATTTTTAGATGACATGGTAAGGTACAAGTAGATAGAGTTGGCTCTCTTCCCCTAGATAATCCTCCCTTTCCCAATTTTATATGTGTACATGATGATTTCTGGAGCTTAGAAATTCATTTTACTTTTGGGAAAAAGGAGGTAGTAACATGCACGTGGGCGAAAAAGTCTATCCTCTAAGAGTAACTCAGAATGGAAAGAAAGTCTCTGACCTTTACTGAACCCACAGCTCCATTTTAATTGGACAATAAATGCCTCTATAGTATAAACAGCTGTTACTTGCATGTTGATACTTGTAATCAAAAGCATTTCTTACTGATAAAGTATGTGGGTGCTCGAGGTATTGATTGAAAGACAAAATTTAAGTGAACATAACATTACTTCAAATTTCAGAAATGGGTTATGTTAGTTTCCTATACCTTCTCAAAGCCCTTTTGCACAAATAATTTTATTTGGTTAGCATACTAACCTTCAAAGGTAAATTGGGTTAGTGTTCTGATTACAGCCTTATAAACAAAGAAACTGGCAGGCAAAGGTAAAGGGACTTTGTGTAAAGCAACAAAACCTGCATGTAGCAGAGATGAGATCGGAACTAAGATCTTTGACTCTTTGTCTAAGAGCCTCTGCTGAATCATACTGCCAAGTTAAAAAAATAATAATAATAAAATGGATTTGCATCAAACAAACTGGATGACAAGTGATGCTGATTTTCTCCTTTGTTTCAAACTAGGGACCAGCAATATACTACAGAAAGCATTTCATCTAGACTTTCTCCATGTTCTTCACAGAGGGAATTTATGCAATTACCCCGGAGAACTACCTTGCTACAACAACAATCCAGATCCTGGAGGCAATAACTGTGTTTACTGTGGTTAGAAATCTAAAACTGAACAGCTAATAAAAGGAGCTAGAGAATGTTGTAGCAGAACCATTTTAGCCCTAGTTTTCCTGTTTCTTTCAATTCAGACCCTGCCACAGAATCACACTCCCTTCTGGGGATTCATGGTTCACAAAGAGAAAGAGTAAAACACCCAGTTTTAATGATACTCTACTGAAATGTAGCAAAATGAATAGTTTGCACCTCAATCTAGTGTAAAGCCTTAGATGGGCTAATCGGTCTTTATAGAAGTCTGTTCATCTCTATGCAGAAGGAAGAAACAAGTATAATCTTTCTTCAAATGCCCTTTAAAAATAACTAAAATCCAATTGCTTTTCTCTTACCCTGGTAATCAAACTTATTTTGGGATTGCCTGTTTTTAATGGAAAAAAGAGTATTAAATGCTTTGGAAATGAATGTAATAGTTCTTTAAAAACAACCCACAACTATAAATTCTCTGTGTATTACCTCACAAATACATCAATAAGTTACAGACAGAACTCAAGGAAGCAAAAATCCTGAAAAGAATGGTCCTACGGTGATTCACATTTGGCAAATCTATAGTTATTGAGACATATATAGTTTCAGACAATCTTCTGAAAAAAGTATGCTTAGATCCTACTTCTATAGATTGAGTCTTTTGTTGAGGGGTGTATTAGGGAGATATTTAGCATGTTCAAAAATATTTGAGAAAACTGATTTCTACAGCACAGTTTGCCAAATGCAAGTCATAAGGCTCATGGTACAGCATGAAAGATGTTACCTTTAGAGGTGGTAGTTACAGCAGTGAGTTCGTATGTCTTTTTCAGAAAACAACGTCTTTTTTTTTAACAAGAGAATATATCGGAGGAAAAAAATATTATTTTTTCCTTAGTAGACAAACATATCATTCTGTGGTTTTGGGATGTGGTACAACTTAATCAGTAGAGTTGTATGAACCATGACAAGGTACAATTTCTATTCCCTGTTAATTCCCAAACTGATGATACAATGAGAATAAAAAGCTGGAACATAAGAATGAGTAAGACAGATAGAATAAAGTGATTAAGAGAGAAAAAGAAGCAACTTATATAGGAGCAAGAGCAAAGTCACAAAAAATAGACAACAAACAGCAACAAGCATAAATCACATTTTTTGTTTTCATGTGCTAATTATGATTAACTTATTT
Organism: Indri indri; assembly: GCA_004363605.1. Taxonomy (NCBI): domain Eukaryota; kingdom Metazoa; phylum Chordata; class Mammalia; order Primates; family Indriidae; genus Indri; species Indri indri. The sequence continues at coordinate 23,852 of RJWJ010022145.1, read as the reverse complement.
CTGGTAACAATTCATCATTGTATTTCTGTCTTATATCCCTGTTATTTAAAGACAAATTTTAATTTTTTTTACCTTTTGGAAAAAATATTTACTCTTTAAATCATTTATTCCGTGGTTGACTGACTCATTCATTCTTTTATTCATTCATCAAGATATCCAGATACTTATTGAATACTTCTCGAGTTATTTTAATGTGCCAGGAATTAAGCTAGGTCTTAGAAATAGATATGCTTAAGTCACTTTCTTGATAGACTGATGGGGGGGGGGCATAGAAATTGATGTAAAGGATGAGAAAAATTTTGAAAAGTGTTTTGAATACAAATATATGTAAGATGTAAAGGAAGAACATTAAGTGCAGAATCTGGCCACTTCTCAACACCTCCACTGCTACTTCTTAGGCCACATCATCTCTTGCCTGGATTATTGCAGGAGCCTTGTCAATGTTGCTGCATCTACTTTTGCCCTGCTACAATTCGTCCTCAGGAGAGCAGTCAGAATAATCCTGACACATAAGCCAGGTGCTATCACCCCTGGGCTCACTGATGGCTCCTGCTATCAAAGCAAAAGCCATGATTTTTGTAATAGTTTATGAGGCCCCACAATATCTGGTCCCAACTCACGTTTTTCCATGTTCATTGCCTACTACTCTCCTCCTTGCTCACCACAAGACATGGCCAATCATGTCTGTGACCTTTGCTCTAACAGCTCTCTCTGTAGGAAGGGATATCTTATTAACTTTCTCTCTTTCAAATCTCTTCTCAAATCCCACTTTGTCAATGAGGCTTACACTGAGCACCTGTTTTAATATAGCAAACTACCCCTTTTCTATACATATTCTCCATTTCCCTTCTACTGCTCTATTTTTTTTTATTTTCCCATAATAATTTTCACCAGCTATTATATGGCACAATTTGTTTACTTGTTTTGATTATGATTATGTTTTATTGTTTGTATTCCTTCCCCAGAATGGAAGCTACCAAGGGCAGGGATCTTTCTTTTGTTCACTGAAGTATCCCAGAGATACAGAATACATAGTAGGCACTTGATAAAATGTTTCTGAATGAAAGAAAGAAAAGTGAGAGATTTAATGTGCTAAAGGGAAGGGTAGGGAGAGTGAGATTAAGAAAGGCTACCCAAAACTAATGGCCCATAGATTTAGACTGGCAATACCAGTAGCTATTGGACAGTCTTTCACAAGGAAAGAGACTCCCAGTCAGAGAAAGTTGTGTGAGCAGAAAACAAGCAGAAAATATGTATGTGGTTATATGTAATTCTAACTGTTATCCTTGGTGAGGGATCAGAAAACTATGGTTCAAGGGCTAAATTCAGGCCACACACTATGTTTTTGTAAATAAAGATTTATTGGAACACAGCTATGTCTTTTGTTAGGTATTGTCTATGGCTACTTTCCACTACATCAGGAGAATTGAGTAGTTGCAACAGAAAACAAATGACCCACAAAGCCATTTATTGTGCTGATCTTTCGAGAAAAAGTTTGCCGCCCCCTGTACTAGGAAATAAGAAGTAAGTAAGTAGGAATTTAATCTGGAAAGTACCATGATCAGAATCACGATAGGGAAAAATCATTCTCTAGTCAGCTAAGTTTTCCTAGTTAGTATTTCCCAGAGGATATTTCATTAGTTTTATTTTTTTGCGTATATGCATGTATATACATCTTTTTTGTTTGTTTGTTTTGCTGTACTGACGCTATCTCCTGGAAGATAGTAGCAGGATTGAATTGAATTAAAGGAAACCCAGCTGGTGTCCACTGCAGAATTGCTTGGTTGCTGTGTGGGGAAAAACCCACACACATCTGTTGTCAGTGGTGTTGTGTTCAGTGGTTTGTGAGAGTACAAAAAGCACTTTGGGCTTTTCTTACCTGTAACAACTCTATAAGGACACTTTCACCTTAAACAATATATTTTACTTCTGTTTTATTTTCAGCCATAGTACCCTAGTTTTTGTAGATCTTTATAAATATAGCAGTTGCTACTGATGACTAAATGGGTGATGCCCTGGGATACATTTAAAATTCATCAAGGATTAGGGTTTGATGTGAGATGTTTCTGATTAAAACACGAATATACCATATGGCTTTCAGCATAGTTTAGTTATCTATGTCATGACTTGGAATTGGTTGGCTTTCCAATCTTCTTTTTATCTTCTTTTGGAGAAACTGGATAAAAACTGTATATTTGGAGAGTAAGTTAATTGCCGAGGTGGGCCAAACACAGCTTAATAATGCATAATGTCTGCTAGAGAGTGAGCTGGAATCACCGCACTAATTTCACTTATAAAATTCAAACTGGCAAGAGACTGTACAATACTAATGACAGCCAGTTGCCTAATTAGCTTTGCAACACAGTCCTTTCAATTTATTAAAGCAGAATGAGTCATAAGTTGTGAACCTAGGGCAGTAGACAGCTTCCTGCTAAAACTCTGCTAGAAGTAACCTAGTACTTCCGCCAAAGAAAGCACGCAAGTGATAGCTGGAAATTTAACTATATTAAACAGATTAAAATCTGTTTTTCTCTAAAACAAGGAATAAACCAATAATGATCTGAGCATATTTCTCAATACACACTAAAATATTGTTTAAAAGATTCTCTTTTGTATTTTTTGAAGGGAGGAGTTTATTTCACCATTTATTTATTTATGTTTACTATTTTATGCAAACTGTTTACTTTAGATTTATTTATTTATTTTTTGTTTTGGGAAATAAAAATAAATATGGAATCTCTTTCAACCACATAATTTCTGTGATTTTTATTAACATTGTATTTGATTTCCATCTCTATACTATTCAGTTTTAATTTGGAGGATAATCCAAACCATGCAAGACCTGGTTATGCTACTTATTCCATACTTTACTACCCAGACATTTAGTTCACTTAATATTCACAGAGATCTGCCTTGAGGAGATACGTGGAAATAGAGTCAGAAGGTATCTTGTTGTGCTCTGAAAATCTGCAACTATCCAGAAGAAAAGGGAAAAGAGGCTGAAAAGAGCAACCAACAGTAGGGATGGGGTGGAGTTTTCAAGACTAGCAGTTCTTGGAATAGGTGACACTATAATATGGCATATCAAAGATGTACCTTTAGGAATTGCTCAGAACTCTGAGCCACACAGCCAGGTTGGCCAGGTATTTGGACGTTAGCATCATGGGTAATATGGTTGGAAAGAGAGTACAAGGGCCTCTTTTCAATATAGAGTGACTGTAAGTTTCAGATGCATGAAGATGTTAAGCACCATACAGATATTTGAGTGTTCTTTGTGAATGAATGGAGAAATACATGACTCTTTAATTGACTTGCTAACTCAGGAGTATGAATTGAGATATATCTCACAAATGTATTTGCTTTTGTAGTCCATTAAAATAAATACTCTTGAAAATTGGCATGAGGATTGCACAGGAGTTGCAACTGGTGGGAGCATATTATCATTTTACCTAGTTGTTCTTTCATGGGTTCTGGCTATTAACCTTAATTTACAGAGGAACCATTCTTAAAAATGGTTTACTATATTTCATAACCATCTTAGCATCCCCATGTATCTGATGATCAATAAAGAAACTCTAGCAAGGCAAAAAAAAGTTTCCAAGGAATCAGTGGGTTCTTCTTGGTTGCCTGAGAGAACAAGATATTCCTAACAAACAGGATCTCCAGCAGTTTTTCAATTATACTACCTTGATTCTGCTATCATTAGAGTGGTTTCCTTTTTAGAGAAACAAGTACATTACTTACATGTTTGCTACTAGATTGACCCCATAGAGATAAATCTACTTCATATTATTAAAGATCTCACAGAAACCACTGGTTTTGACATGTATTTTTAAACATCAATGGAAAAGTAGATTGGTACAGAATTTCAAGTGATTTCACTACTCAGTTTGGAATTATTCTAATAAAACTTCTGCTGCTTTAGTGATTCGACTCTCAAGATGAAACTTTAAAATAAATAAAAGACAACTCTCTCTAGATGAGGATTTGAATTAACTACTGAAAAACGCAAGTTGTGTTTACTTTGGTGACACCATACCTGCTAAGATAGTGGTTTGGTTGTGCTTGTTTAGAGAGAAAACAAACACAAGGAACACCACTTTTTCTTTTACTATACATTTTTTATTCCTCTAGAAACATCTTACATGCTATTTTTTAAACTTTTCAGCCTGTGTTTGTGTTAGGTTTGAAATTACAAGCTTTGAAATTTTGTAGGCTTCCCTGCCAGTTACTGGTTTTGCAGTCTGAGGATAATTACTAACTCACTACAGGCCTTGCTTTCCCCATCTCTGAAATGGGGATTAAGTACTTAAATTATGTACTGTCATGAAGTCCAATTGAGATAAATATGAGAAGCTCTTGCAGCATAGAAATTATCTAAAAATTACACAGTCATTATACAAAATAAACTTGCTATTACATACAATACATATTTTATTTATTATAATATAATAGTATAATATTTACAATAAAAAGGAAAAATGCAGCTTCCATTCACTTAGTGTTGTTGAATTGTTCTGTCATTGGTAACTCAGTAGACATTTTTTCTGTACTTAGCTTAGTTCTGCAAAACACATCCCCCCACATCCCCTAATATCCTTTTTCTTAAAGGTTAGATATATTTCATAAAACACAAAATAATATTATATTCCTGTCCACAGTATAACCTATGTCATGTCTGTCATTATGCTTTTTACCACCATTTTAAAATAACAGTTACTTGAAGCAAATATTTGTTTTTGGGTTTTCCCCCCTGTATTTTCTGTACTTTCATATGGTGGCTTTCAAAGTTCCTCCCTTCCTTTTTAGCGATAGACATTTTGACTCCCTTTTCAGGCAAAATATTACAGAGAAACTCAATATATAAAACTGAAATAAGTTGTTCTTTTATTAAAGTTGCAATAATACTAGTAATAAAATAATAATAATCATCAACAATTTTCTTATTCACTTTCCTGTCCTCCCTGCCCACCTGCTCCCAACAATGCCTGAGTCACTACAGGAAAACTAGGCGCAACAAAAGACAACTTGAAAACTACCATTTTCATCAACCCGTTTGGTGCCCTTTCACCTATGTTGTGCTTACATAATAACACAAACCATACCTAACACAGTACCATCATGTTGAAAAAATAAAAACACAAAATATCACTTTTATTAGTACATTCAAAATGTCAACAGTGTCTATCCATGTTCATTATTCGATCCGGCATGACTCTGGGTATCTTTCATCTCTATTACTTTTCTGAATAGTCACCCTGGCCTACAACTTCCTTTGTTGATCTTCACCATATTTCTGTAAATTTGTTTCTCTGCTTTCTCAAGGTCATTTTTAATATCAATTCTACATTCTCTATAACACTGTTCCATGTACAGACTATTTGTCTTTTGGTGACCCTAAGGTTGAATTTGATGTGATGACTTTGACCACTAAAACTAATGAAAATCGTCAGTTTATGTATATGTATGTGTGTGTAAACTTATATATGTAAACATATATATATATATGTTTTTTTGTGTGTTTTCATGCACTTTAAATTTCTTTGTAACAATCATCTACAAATGACTTGAGGCTCTCCTTCCTATCAGGATAGGAAGACAACTCTTGCATAAGAGAAAACATGCTTCCCTCCTTTTCCTGCCCACTCACCTTAAAATTATACAGAGTAGGGATTTATTTGCTCTCTACCAATGAAGAGAAAAGCAATAAGATTCATACAGTGTTTAAAATAAAAACAAACACACATTGCCATCAATTTACTCTATCATTTTTGATCACTAGAACATCCTCCTTGGGAACCTTTAATTACAAATTTTGCATTTTGGAAAGGCATAAGGCATTGCTGGTACTTCCAATAGTGGCAAATATAAAGTTGCTTCAAATGAGCAAAATTTAGGTTTCTGTCTCTATACCTCATTAGCATTAGCAAGTTCTAGTCTCATAGCAACCCAGATCTGATGATGAACACCTGCCAGCCCAGATGGTTTGGGGAGAAAATTTCTAGCTAAATAGAATAAAGTTCTGTTGTTGAGATGTCCAAACCATTATTTGCAAGAACTTGGAAAAGCTATTATTGTAGGATTTTAACAAAGAAGCTTTTTGAAAGTTGTCATATTTGACTGCTATCACCTCTAATGCCTAGTGTCCTGACTTTTTAAATTCGTGCAAATAATATATGGTTCTTCTATCTCTGTACATATTACAGATTGTATTGGATGTCAACTGACATGGACACGGCAGTGCAGCAAAGTCAATAGCATCTGCACGATTGTGAAACAAATGCTTGTATTTTCCTGTTTGCTTTTAAATAAATCCAATCCTTGTTTCTTCTCATAATGAATTGGGTGATTTAAAAACAATCTTCTGAATACAACTTTAAATAAATATTGAGTCACTATTTCAGATACAGTACTTTCTCCCTCATCCAAACTCCTAAACTTTACTGTTTATAACATTCCATTGGGACAAGGAAGCAGGTGACGGGCGATATGAGTGGATAAAAAGTCAAAAGTTCTGGGATATTGATCATCCTTGTTCAGTTCTTATCTATTTTTGTGATCCAATTGAACATTAAACTGAGTTTTCCTGTCTGTAAAATAATTTTGTAGTAAATGACTAATTAGATTTATTTTTAGTGCGAAAATATACCCTGCATCATTATCTATTTTTATATGGACATGGTTTCTTTATACAGAAGTGAACTCCTCAGGACAAGGACTGGACTGCGTATCCCTAACTAGCAGTGTAGAGCTTTGCACACAACGGGTACTCAAGAAATACCAGTTTCCTCATTGCTTTCCCCTTCTTAGTGGAAATTATAGTGATCATGGCCTTGGGTAGAGGATTTACTATTTTCTTGCTCTGTGATCTTGGGCAAATTACTTGAGGTTATTAAGCCTCTCTTTCCTCATTTATATTTACTTCATGAAGTTGATCAGAGGGCTTAGAAAATTAGCATGCGCCTATAGTATGTATTCAGGAAACATGATTTCCTGTGTTTCCCTGTCCTGGGCTGTTACCACAGAACTTTGCATAGCGTTGATACTGGGGACAATACAATGTCGTAATTAAGAAAGCCAGAAGGTTTAGGCTGAAATCTGTCTTTGCTACTTTTGAGCTCTGTGACTTTGTGTAAGTTATTTAATCTTTCTATTTCTTTTTCCTCACCTCAAATGGAGACAATGGGTAATATTTACTTCATAGAACTTTCATGAAGAGTAAGTGAATTTAATACCTGTAAATTACTTAAAGAGTGCCTGACACATAACAAGTACTATTTAAGTTTAGATCTTAGTTTTAACTTTATAAATATTTATTATTTAGGGTTGCAAGGAAAATATTATTATAATATGGATTATTTTTAAACATCCATCTTACATATTTGATATTAATTATGTTTAAGATGAGCATAATAATTATCCTTGAATTTGATGGATTGTATAAAATATAGATTCTATAAAATAGCAGATGAATCTATGCTTTTTAAACAAATCTTTATAATTTACTTTTGTTCATCATATGCTAATCAACATAAGAGATTGAAATAGATTTCTCCTTTACTCACTTATTGTGCTTATTTCTATCTTATATTAATATATATACACACACATTGCACACGTCTTCACAATACAATGATAGTCTAATCTTTTAATGCCATCAAATTTTCTTTGTTCACTTTGATGACATAAAATTTATAAATATAATCAGTGTGTTTCTTTAATCTGTTTAGGTCTCATATTTTTACAAGCCATCTCAATTGTGGAGGGGGAAGTGAAAAGGTTATTTAATGCTACAGCCTTATAGCTAGAGGTCTATATTTTTTAATATTATTGAAGATATTTCTTATATTTGGTATGTGTCTTTTTTCCCTACTGGTTTCAAACAAAATAAAACAAAACAAAAAACAAACTTTAGGATATTAAGTGTTCTAAATATTTTTAGGGTAAAAATCATAATTTATATGAAGTAGAATTATAAAAAGGACATTTTCAGTAATGAAAATCAACAATATTCTACTGGTCCTTCTAAATCAGAAAGTGTTTCAGGTGATTTCTAGACTAGTAACCTTTTCCAATAAAAGAGCATTAAGCTATGCTCTTTCTGTTAAATATCTCATTGACAATCTTTACCCCGTATAAACACGGTGGAATGTGAGGTTAGATGGCAATTGGTGCACGAAGGACCGGTGAATGCATGCTCTTTCAGAGGCCTGTTGGCTCCACCCACAGTGAGAGCAGTTAAAGGGGTGTATTTGGTAGTAAACGAAATATGTAGAAATGAGGCTAATAGAGAAGAGGATCACTCTATAATTACAGTTGTGTAAATTCTTTAACTACATCTAACTTCTAAAAATAAATGGAGTAAATGTTTTAAAGTTTTTAATTTGCTTTATCTTTCAAATGTTGGTCAGTTTTTTGTTTCTGTAAGTTGGTAAAAGTGCTATCAATCTGCCTTATTGTTAATATTCCCCTTGTAAATTAATTAGGATTCTCCAGAGAAACAGAATCAATATAATGTAACCTGTGTATGTGTGTTTCCTGCAGGCTAGAAACTCCAGGGGGAGCGAATGTTGCAGTCTTGAGTCTGAGAGCAGTCTAGAGGCAGAATTTGGTCCTCTCTGGGAGACGTGAATCTTTTCCTGTAAGATTTTCAACTGATTAGATGAAGCTCACCTACCTTACAGAGGATAACCTATTTTCCTTAAAGTCTGCTGACTTACATGTTAGTTGACCACATCTGAAAAATACCTTCATAGCAACGTCTAGACTGATGTTTGACTAAACAACTGGTCACCTTAGCCTAGCCAGGCTGACACATCACATTCCCCAACTCTGCACCTTTCACGGATTTTGATCCACTGTGCTCTCCGATTTCACTCTTGCCTCTGTTTCTCCATTGTTCCCACAGAATTGACTTGCATGTAATTATTTCTTCTTCTTCATATCAAATTATTTTCCTCTTCAGCTTCTTTCTTTATTACATAACTTACATTTTTCTTCTGAACCCCTCTTTTTCACTTTAAAAAGTGAAATCTTCTTTCTTTTAAACACTGTCTCTCAGTTTCTCTATTGACATCAGTTTCTCATTCTCTAAAATTTTTCTTTCCAATTCTGAATGCCACTGTCATCGTCTCTATTGGTGTGAAGCCCCAACTGCCTCCTTTTCTCCTTTCCCATATTTATCCAAGATGCCTGAAACTTGGACAATTTCCTCAACCTCCTTCCCTCTCATTCAGTCTAAGTTTCTCATGTAGCACAATCTCAGGCTAATAAATTTCCCTTCAAACTAGTGTGCCTAGCACATTTCTGTATTAGCCAAAGCATTTTGCATCCTATTTCTTATTACCTATTTCTGATGCTGTATGCAGGAATTAGTTGTCCACCTTAGTTCATAATCAACATTAGGATCCCCTTCTCCCTATTTCCACAGCCTCAGTTTCCCTGTATTCCTGGAAAGGTCCTCCTTTTCCTTTGAAAGTTAATCTTACTATGTTGATGCTATCAACAATTTAATCTAACTGAATTTCAGTGTTTTGATTGGCTTCTTTTTCTTCTTTCACACTTTCCCATTTCTTCAATATTAAAAACAAAACATCATTCTCCTCTACCGTGCTTATGACCAGGTGGAACCACATTTAGTTTTTCTTCTTTTTCCATTTTTATCTAAAATTTAATAATGTTTGTTACCTAGCCTTTCAAAAATATTTGTCATGTACAATATTCCAATCCTCAGCTCCCTGGGCATTCACTTTACAATTTTCTTATCCTGATCTATCTATTGTCCTGTTGTCAAACATGATGTTTTTTTGTGATACATCAAACCTTCTTACTTTTCTTCACTTGTTCTCAAAGTCCTCTTGAAAACACAATTTTTAAAAAATGAATTTTCTTTAGGCATAATACCTGCACATATCTACAAGTATTCTGATCAGTAAGATTAATAATTGTAAAGTATTTCCATTAGTCCTGACTATCGCTTTAGATTTTTTAAAAAAGTTTTCCTCACTATGTAACCTCTTTTCCATTTAAATTTACTTCATTCACACTATCTTTATCTTACCTTGAAAATTTTAAGAATTTGTACATTTCTTTTGTCATTTTTTTCCTTGTTGAGGTTTCAAAGTTTGTCTTCTGTTCCCATTTGGCCTAATACGTTATGTAAAAGAAAAGTATCAAGTATAAAAATTAAGAATCTGAAAATAGATATGATATCTAGTTTGGAGGTTTCATAAAAATATAAAGGGAAATCCAGATGTAAAATCATATTATCTGTGTTTTCTATGATGTGTTTTCCAAAAGTAATACATCGTAAATATATTCTCAAAAGCCATTATTATGTTTTAAAAAGAAGCACCAAAAATGTTCTGCGTAAAGTCCAGACAAGAATGTCACCAATATCATTTTACATTATCCTGGAGATGCAAGATCAAATAATTAGACAAGAAAAGGAACAAAAGTACCAGAAATGATGATAAAATGTTATTATCATTATCATTGCATAGGATATTATTGTATACTTGAAAAAACCTAAGAGAACCATTAAAAATTAAAAGACAAAGTAGCTGAGAACAAAATATATGGAAATCAATAAGAAATGAAAGATATCATTTACAACAGTAACCCACACACCTCTATTCCCACCTTCACCCATAAATACTTGGAAATTCATTTATTTAGCAATATAAAAAAAAAAGGAGGAGGAACATACCCTGTTTTTTGATAGTAATGCTTAACATATTAAGGTGGCATTTTTAACTATGACTATGGAAATTTTCCATGTTCCCAATAAAAAGTCAAATGGCCATCTTGGAACTAGCTAGGCTAATTCTAAAGTTTAAAAGACTGAAAATAAACAGTAGCTGCAAAAATTCTGAAAAATAAAAGCAAGTGAGAAAACAACACATCTACGAATCATAATAGAAAACATATACATGAACTAAAATATTGCTATGGTCTGAAAGCTTGTGTCTTCCCAAAATCCTTATGCTGAAACTTCATCTCCAATGCAGTGGTATTGAGATGGGACATTTAGGAGGTTCTGAGCTCATGAGGGCTCCACACTCATGAATGGGATTAATGCTCTTATAAAAGAGGCCCTGAAGGCACTTGTTTTCCACTCCCACCATGTGAGACACATAGAAGGTGCCATCTATTAGGAATGAGCCCTCACCAGACACCAAACATGCTGGCACCTTGATCTTTGATTTCTCAGCCTCTAAAACTATGAACAACAAATATCTGCTGTTTCTAAATTACCCAGTCTAAGGTATTTTGTTATAGCAGTCTAAATAGACTAAGACAAATACATACAGTAATTTGATGATGTTTAAAATAAGTGTCTCATTGGGATTAAGGGCAACTGTAAGGTAAATATTAGAATTCACAATAGCTATGGAGCTTATATGATATAGATGCAATAGCTATGAGCTTATATTATATAGGTGCAATAATTAAAAATTGTGTACTATTTAGGTTTATTTTAAATGTTTTAGAAATGTTACTTGAAAAAATTATAGGCAGAAGGCAGCCAACTTCTAACTCAATAAGCCAGAAAGCTTCTATCACAACTTTTAAGGAAATACCCAACTTTAGAAATACTAAGGAAAACAGCTGAAAAATCAGACCCAAGATATCATTGCAAGTGTGCCAAAACTGCAAAAGAGATTGATTGTCCTATTTCAATCATTTCCAAAGTCAAAGCTAGGATCCTGATAGAAAAACAGAACTCTGAGGCTTAGGCTGGAGTCACATTTGTCGATGAGCCTGAAAAACTTGAGCCCTAGATTTGCCTGAACTAACAAGATTGTCAGGAACTGCCTACTTCTTCTTTTGTAAAGAGAAAAAGCTATTTTTGGTGCTAGATGACTTGCAAGGTAACTCCTAACCTATTCTGAATCTTCTGTCTTAGTCTGTTTGTGCTGCTGTAACAGAATACCTAAGGCTGGGTAGTTTATAACGAGCAAAAATTTGTTGTCACAGTTCTAGAGGCTAGGAAGTCCAAGATCAAGTCATGGCCATCTGGTATCTGGTAAGCGCATGGTCTCTACTTCTAAGAGGGTGCTTCGAATGTTGCATGCTGCGGAGGGGAGGGCCTCTATTCCTCACATTGCAGAAGAAGGTGAATCCACTCCCACAAGCCCTTTTTATAGCAGCATTAATCCATTTGTGAGGGCAGAATACTCATGACCTAAACACCACCCAGCACTAGGGATTAAGTTTCCAACACATGAATTATTGGCGGGGGGATACATCCAAATCATATCACCTGCTATGTGTCATAGATTTCAGGGTGATAATCAGTCAGGTCTCAGCACTCCTAAAAAGGTTAGTACAATCCAGGAGGAAATGGCTTAAAGCCAAATAAAGGCAAGATTTAGTCAATGCGTTTTGTTAGGAACCAGTTGAATAGATATTGGAGAGGATCTTCAAGAATTTAAAACTAAAGAAAGAACAGAAGACTGAATGGTGGAAATTTGTTGATATGGGCAACTCACCTATCATTTGATTTTCAATGTTCCAGCAAGGCTATCCAGCAGAATTTGCTGTGATAGCTTCTCGAAGCTTGGGCATGATGATAGCCTTTACTGTTGGAGAAATTAAGGAACATTTTTGACATAGTATTGAGGAAGAGGCAGGACATCAGGCAGCTAGTAATGTTAAAATAGATTGACAGTATAAGGCCTGAAAACTTACCACCTTACTATGTTCCCCAAGAGGATCCCAAGGATACTTGTTTCTCTAAGGCATCAAGAAATGTATGTAAATGGGTGGAGCTAGATCATTTAAGAAACTCATAGTGGTTGTCCTTTGTAAGCTGGAGTTGATGGTAGGATTTGTTGCTGTGAAACTGAGCTCCGTAGTATCAATTGAATGATGGAATTACAACATGGTACAGATCAAATTGTAGCATTTAAATGTAGGAGACAAACTGGATGTTATTACTTTAATGGGCAGAAAGACCAGGGGAGCAATCAGAAAAACTCGATTATTGTAGACCTTTGATATTGACTAATAAGATGATATTCGTTAAGTTAAGAAAGAAGGACCACTAACAAGGCAGTTATTGGGTAATTAAAACTCAGGAACTGTTGAAGCAAAGTCTATATAAGCTGCTGCAATGAAAAATTTTGATCCCTGTCCAGATCAGTTCAAATTAAATTCACACCCCCAGCACCCATTGATTGAAGAAATCTGGAAGTCTTAAAGAAAGACCTTTCAACACTTCTGAAAATATATGCAATAAAAATTCTCCAATTCTTTTCCTATAGGATCTGTGGCCATTTTCCAGGTCCGTTTAATCTGACACTAATACCTGAGAAACCCAAACACCATCGTAAACTAGCGATTAAAGTAAGAAATTATGGAGGTAAGTTGGAAATAAGGTTTTGGGCAAATCTGTCTCTTAGCATATCTAAGTGCGGCCATGGGCACATTTTGTAATTCTTACCTTAGTTCCAATATGTGTATTTGGAATTGATATACCTAGCAGCTGTCGGAATAATCATATTGGTTTTCTGACTAGAATAATAAGAGACATTACAGTATTAAATGCCAAGTGGAAGTCCCAGAAACTACTGGAAACTATTCTGCCCCTGCCAAGATATAAATGAGAAGCAATAACGTCTTCTGGGAAGAAATGCCAGCGGTTTTCATATCATTATTTAATCAACTGTTACAGTCCTTCCAAAAATGAGTTACAAATGGTCAATGAAGATTGGCAATCATAAATTTAACCTGTTAATATCCTTAATTTCAGCTGGCATGTTGTATTTTCATTTGAGCAGATCATTAAAGCCTCTGGCACTTCATATGTGGTCATTGATCTGGCAAATGTTATTTGCTTGTTCTCCAACAATAGGGAAAATAAGAAGCATCTTGCCTTTGCATAAAGAGATAGCAGCATTCAGTTCCTGGCCTGCCCCAGGAATATGCTAACTCTCTTCCTCTCTGTCCACTGGGATGTCAATTATCTTGATGTTGCACACACATTGTACTGGAACATCAGTACAATGTGTGGTTATAACAGCACACTAACTGAACATGGTGAGAAGGAAGAGACAGGTATACTAGATGCCCCAATAAAATATACATGCCAGAAGGTGGGATTTAAGCCCATAAAAATTCAAGGATCTGCCACATCAGTGAAGTTTTAGAGTCTAGTAGTCTAGATGCTGTGATGACCTTTCCAAGGCAAAAGACAAATTGTTTATACTTTGACACTTTTTTCTACTACAAAAAAGGAGCAGCTCTTATTGGACATCTTCGGGTTTTTTAAGTAGTCTGTCTATCTATCTATTATTGATCTATCTTTCTGTCATCTATGTGTCTATCTATCTATCTATCTATCTATCTATCTATTGATATATCTATCGCTAACTAATGGTGCAGGAGCCTCAGTGGATAGTGATGCTGTTTGGTCTTTGGCAAAATCCCAAAGAGAGTTGTAGCGTAGATCATTCCTTCTGCAGTTACTTGAGTGCTACTGAGCCCGCATAGAAAGTGAGCACCTAATCATGAGACACAAAGTGACTAAGTGGCTTGGATGCCCCTTTATATGCTAGGTTATTCAATCCAGAAACTTATAAAGTTTAGCAGGACCTCAGCGTCCATTGTTTGGTAAAAATGGTATATTCAAGTTGGCCATGAGTAAATCTGGAAGGCATAAATAAATTTCATGAACATAAGACCCAGGCTTACATATAATCTACCTTTATTACACTGATGTCTCTCTATCAACTTTTATAAACTTATGGTGATATTGGAGATTTCTTATGACCATTGATGCAAGAGGAAAGAATTCTGGATTTCAGATGAGTTTTGATTTTTTTTTTATTTCAGCATATTATGGGGGTACAAATGTTTAGGTTGTGTATGTTGCCCTTGCCCCACCCCCTGAGTCAGAGCTTCAAGCGTGCCCATCCCCCAGATGGTGTGCATAGCACTCATTATGTATGTATATACCCATCGCCTCCTCCCCTCCCATCTGCCCAACACCCGATAAATGTTATTCCTATATGTGCACTTAGGTGTTGATCAGTGAAACCAATTTGCTGGTGAGTACATGTGGTGCTTATTTTTCCATTTTTGGGATATTTCACTTAGTAGAATGTGAAAATACAGGAAAATACAAGAGGTGCTACATCACCATTGTTTCTTGTGGCTGAATAGTACTGTTGCTAGCTGAAAATGGTTGACTGTATCACTAAGCTTTACTTATGGTGACCCTAAAGGGCCAAAAGACACAGACCTCTAATAAATAGAGAATGACGTGCCTATTGATTAGAGACATGAAAGGAACAAGATTGTAAAACATCAGACAAGGAAG
This sequence comes from Indri indri, assembly GCA_004363605.1. NCBI lineage: Eukaryota > Metazoa > Chordata > Mammalia > Primates > Indriidae > Indri > Indri indri. The sequence continues at coordinate 8,527 of RJWJ010022145.1, read as the reverse complement.
ACAATGTATATGGGTTTTTCTGTCTCGGAATAATGCCCACCCAGAGAACATTCATAGCAGAGTGAACTCTCAACAACTAGGTAAGTAGGCTGATGAATGTTCATTGGTCTCTCTCTTTATCAAACCCAGGGTTGGTGCAGTTGGATGAACAGATTGGGCATGGTGTCAAGGATGGAGGCTAGGCATGCACCCAAGGGCACAGAATTTCTCTCACAAAGACCCATATAGCTACTGCCACTGCAACCTAAAGTGAATATCAGTTTGTTCTTACCAGAATGTGTGCCTGCTCTAGGTATAGGTTTGCCTTCCTTGTCATTATCTCCACCAGGAGTACCCACCACACCACTACAGAATACCTTTCCGGAATGCATTATAAATGCTGAAATAATAGCTGATATATGATTCTATGTCTCTAAAATCTAGAAAACATAGGTCTGAAAATTAAGAAATGAAAGTAGGATTGCTCTCTCCTCCTCGAAAGTTTCAGTGGAAGATTAGAAGAGTGCACAGGAATTATGTCATGCTTTGTAAGGCCTCAATCCAGAAATGGCACACTATAGCTTCTGATCACGTCCCATTAGTTCAAGCAAGTCACATGGTCAAGATCAAAGTCAGTGGGGCAGGCAATTGTCTGTGACCACAAGGGCTTGTGGAGAGAAGTGAATGTTTGCTGAATAATAATTTAATGTATGTAGCTTCTCTGAAATATAGTTTAGCAATATCTATCAATATAGACCCAGAAATTCCACACCCGGGATTTTATCCTACAGGCATATAGCACAAATATAAACTTATATGCCTAAATTTATATCTGGATGATTTTTAAAGCAAACCAAGTTACACTTATTCAATAGAATCTATGCAATCCATTAAAAATAATGAGGCAACACTATGTATACACTGGTGGAAGGATCACAAAGATATACTGTTAAGTGTAAACACAGGTACAGAAAAGTATATAGAGTTGCTGTAATTGTGGGAGGAAATACAAATATACCTGAAATTTATATACTAACATGGAAAGGGATGATTAGAATCTGACAACAATAATTATTCCAGAGAGGGAAAATGAGTGGCTAGAAAGAGAAGCAGAAGGGAGACTTTCTTTTCTTTGTATACTATTTTATTACTATTGGATTTGTCACAAGGTACATTTTTACTCATTTAAAAATAAAGGAGCAATATAAATGTTAGAAATATAGGATTCTCCTCATTTGTCATTGGCCTGTAATTATTGATAGTCCCAGATTTTCTGAATGTCTGAACCTGTATATCCTTCTTTCTCCCCTAGGTGAAGCTATGTGCTCTAGAAAAATTCAAATCCCTGGGTAAACTATCAGAGAAACCTTCTGTCTCTGCCACAAAACCTGCTTCATACAACTTGTTCCTCTGGCATTCATACATTTCTCTAGAATGCAGTTTGTTCTTCCCTGATTATCCCTTAAAAGAGGATACTTTGCCTTGCTCTGTAAATTCCCGACCCCATGGTCATTGCCTTTTTAACAATTCAAAATTACAGTAAGCATTTTTTTCTTAAAAGATTTTGGCCATTCCATTACTGTGAAGTTTCAGGGACCTCACCTAGTCTCACACTCTTACTATCTTCTGATTCCTCTCTATAACTTCCCTCTTTTATCTGTTCTGTTCTTTCCCAAATTTCTGCATAAGTTTCAAAATACTCTCCTACTATGCAGAGGAATTGCCTTCCAGTTCTGTTCTTAGATCTCAGGCAAGAGACCACTGCTCTGGTCCCTGCAGTTTGGAGGGTTCAGCTCTGATTCTCTCCGGCTACACCTGTTCTCAGAGATCTGGTCAGAATCACCAAAACCTATGCTCAGTTGGGCAGTGTGAGCTCCCCTTCTTTACGGGAGGGCTGACCACTTGTTTCCTGATGTCATGAGGAAGAGTGGCTCATTAAAATATTTTCTAGGAAGAGCCCTGGGGATCTATGTGAAGGTGGAGGGCTTGATGAGTAGTTTCTACGGAGGGTGTAAATACCCTCATTTTCTAGCTCATACAAAGTACAATCCTTTTTTGATCTCAAGTATAGTTAAGGTGATACTGTGTGTATTCAGATAAGAAATAGATTTTAAAGGGTACAAGTCTCAGATGGAGCTAGAAAAAGTTCTCTCAGGGGTAATGTATAAGATCGTATTTTGTAGGGCAGGTCTGATCCTACCCAAGGATGGTTTGGTTGATGATACACAATATACCAGCAAGATGTTAAATATGTTTTCTTCAAACACAACTTGTAAAGTAATCCAATTACTTTTGGATTACTTATATCTCTGTCACAGTGAAGAAAGGAAATTGGCTAACTGAAGTGGTTTATGAACTCTCATAGCCCTGTAGCACACTAGAAAATATGATACTCACTCAGTGCTTCTCCCTCACTCTGAAGATCCAAAAAGATTCTCAGGAGTCAAATGCTATCTTTAGTTATGTAATTAAAAGATGAGTAGTAAACATTTGCTCTCTAGGGAGCTGGGGAACTCTCCCTCTCAGTTCCCATTGATATGCAGAGCCAATCACTGGGGAGTAATTAATAAAAACAAAGCAATAAAAAAAGCAAACATAAAAACCCCAAACAAATACAAACCAAGGGTTTAGACCATTTGCCTTTTGGGAGTAAATGAATAGAGAACATAGCCATTTATCTTTTGAAATTCAACTAAAATCTCATAGCAAGAAAAGACAATAAGGGTCACCGAAAGGAAAACTGATTGAGACTACAGCTTCCATAAACTTGGCAAACCTGGAACAGTGAGTGTCCCTCAGGAATAAAGACTAAGACTAATGCATGATGTAATGAGCTATAAACCTTGATAAACCTTGGATTAAACTCTTAGCCAAGTGTAACACAAAAGGAGAGGGATGATTCTTCTTCAAAGATCACTAAACCATACACAGTTGCAGGAACAGCAGAGACACAAGAATAAACATTTATTGAGTGCAGAAGACTTTTTTTTTTTTTTTTTTCGGTAATTCAGAGGACTCGCCTTTCAGGTCCAGTTTCAGCATGATGATATTTGAGCAAGCAGAACTGGCTCCTCATACATTAGAATGCACTTAAGAGTACTGGAGTGGGGAAATCCCCAAAAAGAATTTTGAACTTACTGCACCTGAGCATATGGTGGTTCAAGCAATTAATTTTAATATTGTCTTAATCTGTTCAAGCTATTATAACAAAATACCACAAATTGGGTAGATTATAAACAACAGAACCTTGTTTCTCATAACTCTGGAAGCCGAGAAGTCCAAGATCAAGGTGCCAGCATGTTCAGTGTCTGGTGAGGACTCATTCCTCATAGTTGGCACCTTCTAGGAGTCTCACATGGAAAGAGGGGGACACACAAGCTCCCTCAGGCCCTCTTTTCTAAAGGCACTACGGGCCGGGCGCGGTGACTCACGCCTGTAATCCTAGCACTCTGGGATGCCAAGATGGGTGGATCCCTCGAGGTCAGCAGTTCGAGACCAGCCTGAGCAAGAGTGAGACCACGTTTCTACTAAAAATAGAAAGAAATTATTTGGATAACTAAAAATCTATATAGAAAAAATTATCCAGGCATGGTGGCACATGTCTGTAGTCCCAGCTACTTGGGAGGCTGAGGCAATAGGGTTGCTTGAGCCCAGGACTTTGAGGTTGCTGTGAGCTAGGCTGATGCCATGGCACTCTAGCCCAGGAGAGTGAGACTCTGTCTCAAAAAAATAAAAATAAAAAAAATAAAGGCACTACGCCCATTCATGAGGGTTTCACCATCATGACTTAATAACTTTCCAAAGACCCCAAATAATACCATCACCATGCGGGTTAGGATTTCAACATATGAACTTTGAGGGGCCACAAACATTCAGACCACAGAAAATATTAAAATGGATATAGTCCTATAAATACCATAAGCTTATAGAGTGAATATAGTATGCAATCTGATTATTACTCAAATTTTCCCCTTCCTAAGTAATATTCGAGACCTCAAACACTCGTGCCACAATATCTATAATTTCCATAGCCTTTAATCCATTTTTCTTAAGTCATTGAAGGCTTTTTTTTGAGATGAAAGTGTTATCTAAATCATTGGTTGAACATAAGTTGGTTAAATAAACGAATACTATAGAGAAAAGGGGATAGCGGAATTCCAATATACTTGATTGGTTGCAAAAAGAATTAAGTTATATTTATTTTGTGCAGGAAAACAGGAAAAAATTTTTAAAGTTTATTATAGAACAGATAACAAATGGAAGTAATAGGAATTAAGTATGAGAAATTCAGAGAAACAAATGGTATAATTTTTCGATTCTGATCTGTATCTTTTATAGTGATACAGCTATATGCAAAAGAATTCTGCAATTGTATAATGAAGTAAATATGTTGAAAGTAATAACCAAAAAGAAGGCCTTGAGTCGTAAATGGTGTCATGGTTTTGTTGGGGTTCAAGGTCAGTAATCTTGTCTGTTCTTGGTTATTGGTGTGCTCTTGACCAAAGAATGACCAGACACACCAAAAGCAAGGCAAGCATGAAACGAAGTTTATTGAGGAAGGTCAAGATAGGTTTATAGAGCAAGAGCAAGATATAGGTTTACAGAGTAAAAGCAAGATATGTTCATCCAGAATGGTGAACAGGCCTCTCGTCATAACAAAAAGGTCAGCCATACAGTATTTCAAAAGTATCCAAAGGAAAGTGGGCTGTAGCCGCAATGTGTAAATGCAAAAGACCAACTGGAAGAAATTATAATCAACTGAGTGCGGTCTCCTGGGTCATTTTGAAGAGGGTGAGCTAGAGCCTCTGGTTAACTCATTCCACCTGGCCTGATGACTGAGGCCTCCAGGCACAAAGCAAAGGGTAAGAGATCTGCAGGGCCCTAGAGACTCCATGCAGTACCTGTGAAGCAAAGGCAGGACCGTTGTCATTCTGTAAGGACTGGGAAAGGCCAAAACGAGGTATGATGACCCCAGAAGTCTTTGGGAAACTTCAGTGGTTTTTTTCAATCCTGCAAGGGAAAGGGAAAGCTTCAACCTAACAAGTAAAGTGTCGACAGACACTAATAAGTATTTGAATCCTCTACAGGGAGGTGTTTGGGTAAAATATACCTACAAGTCCTCGCTGGGGTAGGTCCCCTTTTCTGGAGCCAGAGAGGCAAGTTTTACCCTCAAAGCCCCCTGAGGATTATTGGTTTGTTTTTGGGGTTTTTTTTTTTTTTTTTAATCTGTTCTGGCACATTTTATTGAATGGTGGGTACATTAATTTTTCTAATATGAGATTTCATACATTTCAGTTTATCTGAATTATTTTATCATATATTTAAAATAATTGAGAGGATAGTTTTTTTTTTTTTCTTTGAGACAGAGTCTCACTCTGTCACTCAGGCTAGAGTGCCATGGCATCAGCCTAGCTCACAGCAACCTCAAACTCCTGGGCTCAGCCTCCTGCCTCAGCTTCCTGAGTAGCTGGGACTACAGGCGTGCACCACTGTGCCTGGCTAATTTTTTCTAGTTTTTGTAAAGATGGGGTCTTGCTTTTGCTCAAGCCGGTCTCAAACTCCTGAGCTAAGCCATCCTCCTCCTTGGCCTCCCAGAGTGCTAAAATTACAGGTGTGAGCCACTGCACCTGGCCTGATTATTGGTTTGGCAGAAAGTACAAAGTGAGATGGTCTGTTTAATAGTGGAGGCTAGTAAAGGAGAAACAAAATGTTGCTCCAGGAGATTTCTAAGTGGCTTTGGGCCAAAGTAGTAGCATTATGGGTGGCTTCTACCAAGTTTTTGACTTCTTTAGCTGGTAATAAGTAGAGGTTCCCCCCCCCCTTTTTTTTTTGAGACAGAGTCTCACTGTGTTGCCCAGGCTAAAGTGCCGTGGTGTCATCCTAGCTCACAGCAACCTCAAACTCCTGGGCTCAAGCGATCCTCCTGCCTCAGCTGGGACTACAGGCATGCGCCACCGTGCTCAGCTAATTTTTTCTATATATTTTTAGTTGTCCAATTAATTTCTTTTTATTTTTAGTAGAGACGGGGTCTCGCTCTTGCTCAGGCTGGTTTCGAACTCCTGAGCTCAAACAATCCACCCGCCTTGGCCTCCCAGAGAGCTAGGATTACAGGCATGAGCCACCATGCCCGGCCTAGAGGTTCCCTTTAACTAATCATCCAGAGGGACTCATCCAGGTGGAATAAGCTGGAATAGGAAAAGTGAGATTAGAAGGGACTAGGGCTCCAACTAGGTTACAAAACACTTTGCCCACGCTGCCTGTTTGGCAGCTGTATCTGCAGCCTGATTTCCTTGAGCTATTAGATCAACTCCCTCTTGATGTCCCTTACAGTGAATGACCACCACCTCAGCTGGTTCCTGAATGGCTTCTAAAAGCACATGTATCTGTTGCCCATACTTAATTGGTGTTTCTTGAGTGGTAAGGAATCCTTGCTTTCTCCAAATAGAAGCATGGGCATGTAACACCAAGTAAGCATATTTAGAATCTGTAGAGATGGTCACTCTCTTGTCTTTGGCTAACTGGAGAGCTCAGGTTAGGACCATGAGTTCAGCTAATTGGGCAGATGCATTTGCTGGCAAAGCCTGAGCTTCCCCCAATTCTAGAATCTTGGTCACTATTGCAGAGCCTGTGTGCCATTCCTCATCCTTAACAAAATTGCTGCCATCAGTAAACCACTGGTGGGTTTGAGGGATGGGGACTGAGGATAGATCTGCCTGAGGAAGGTAGTGGTGGAGCATAATTTCTTCACAATTATGCACTAGACTGCTTTGTTCCCCTATCATGACTTCTGGAAGAAGAGTGGTGGGGTTAAGTCCTGGGAAGGTTTCAATCTTAAAGTCAGAGGAATTCTATAAACATAGCCTGGAATTTTAATAGGCGGCTATCTGAAATCCACTTTGTCACCCCTTCCTGAGAAGCTCGGAGGCCCCATGGGAGGTTTTAACAGTAAGAAAAGCTCCCATGGTGAATTTAGTGGTGTCTGGCATGAGTAAAGATATGGCTGCTATTGCCGTCAAACAGGCAGGCCATCCTGTAGCCGTGGGGTCCAATTTATTTGATAAGTAGGCCACTGGTTGTAACTGTGGTCCCAAAAGCTGTTTTAATACCCCTGGAGCTATTAACAGTCTCTTATGGGCATATAAAAAGAAGGCTCTCTGAGGATGTGGTAGGTCCAGGGCCAGGGCTTAGAGTAAAGCCTTTTTCATTGCCTGAACAGCCTGTTTTGTTCAGGCTCCCATATTAGAGGTTCCTTATTGGTGTTTTCTTTTAGGCTTTTATAAAGGGGGTTAGCCAGGAGCCCATAATTAGGGATCCAAATTCGGCAAAACCCCGTAAGCCCAAGAAAAGACCACAGAAGGGGCCAAGTGGTGGATTCAGGTAGGTGAACTATGGCCCGATGTGCTCCAGGGACAGCTCTCATTTTCCTAGGGTAAGAATAGCCCTGGGGGGTCACCTCAGGTTGAGCCAGTTGGGCTTTGGGACAGGACACCCTGTACCACCTGTCGGCCAGGAATTGTGGGACTCGAATGGTAGCATGTTCCCATGCCTCCTCTAAGCTTGGAGAGCAGATCAGTAGGTCATCAACATATTGAAGCACCACACCCCAGTGGAGTTGGAGTTTGTCTAGATCTTGACCCAAGATCTGTCCAAAAAGATAAGGGCTGTCCCAGAACCCTTGTGGCAACACTGTCTAGGTTAATTGGTGGGGTGTGCCACATAGGGGTGTCCATTTGAAAGCAAACAAATTTTCGCAGTCAGGGTGGAGAGGGATGCAAAAGAAAGCATCCTTTAAGTCCTTTATTATGCAGTAATAAGTGGCTTCTGGGGGAATATTGCCCAGTAATGTATAAGGATTGGGCACCACAGGGTACAAAGATGCCACCACATCATTGACTGCCATTAAGTCTTACACCAATCGGTAGGTGCCATCCTTTTTCGGGATAGGCAAAATGGGTGTTACAAGGAGAGCAAGTTGGGACAAGTAGACTTGAACTAGGAATTTTCTTATAAGGGGCTCAAGACCTACCCAGGTCTCGGGCCACAAGGGATATTATTTGAAACAGGGATATCCCTGCTGTGGTTTGAGATGGACTATAACCGGCTGGGCCGTTCTGGCACGGCCGGGGAAACAAATGTCCCAAACTACCACAGGGATATTTGCCTCCCAGTCCTGTTGTTCTTGGCCCAGGAACTCTGAATCTATTAAGAGGCCCATAAGGCTGGGTTCCTCCTGAGGGTAGAAAGAAACCCACACTTGCAGTTTAGGAAGTAAGTCACGTCCTAGCAGGTCGATGGGACAAATAGGAATGATCAGAAATGAATTCTCAATGATCATGTTCTCCCGCAGAGAAAGCAAAGGGATAGTAAAGAATTATTTGGTAGGGACCCTGAAGACTCCGGTGACCATATAGGATTGAGTGCTCAGTTTTCCATAGCAGGTGAGGAGGACAGAGTAGGCAGCCCCAGTATCAAGAAGGAAATTTACTGGCCTACCTGCCAGCAGGAGGGTTATCCTTGGCTGCAGTCTAGTGATTGTTACCTGCCAGGG
>RJWJ010022144.1:0-27142 GCA_004363605.1 Indri indri | reverse complement strand
TCTTGAGTTAATTTTTATATATGATGAGAGATAGGGATCCCGTTTCATTCTTCTGTATATGGTGATTCAATTTTCCCAGTACCATTTATTGAAAAGGGGTCTTCTCCCCAGTGTTTGCTTTTGTCTGCTTTGTTGAAGATAAGATGGTTATGGTATGTAGCTTTATAACGGGGTACTCTATTCTGTTCCATTGGTCTATGTCTAATTTTATACCAGCACCATGCTATTTTGGTTACTATAGACTTTTAGTATAATTTGTAAACAGCTAATGTAATACCTACAGCTTTGTTCTTTTTGTTTAATATTGCTTTGGCTATTCAGGCTCTTTTTTGGTTCTATATGAATTTTAGGATTGTTTTTTATAATTCTGTGAAAAATGACATTGGTATTTTGATAGGAATTACCTTGAATTAGTGGATTGCTTTGGCTAGTATGATCATTTTAACAATGTTGTTTCTTCCAATCCATGAGCGTGTGATGTCTTGCCATTTATTTGTTTCATGTAGAATTTCTCTCATCAGTGTTTTGTAGTTTTCCTTGTATAGACCTTTCACTTCCTTGATTAAATATATGCCTTGATATTTTATTCATTTTTTATTTTTTTCAGCAATTGTAAATGGAATTGAGTTCTTGATTTGGTTTTCAGCTTGGTCATTATTGGTATATAGAAATCCTGGTGATTTTTGTATGTTGATTTTATAACCCAAGACTTTATTGAATTCATTTATCAAATCTAGGAGTCTTTTGGGTTTTCTAGCTGTAAGATAATGTCATCAACAAAGAGATAATTTGACTTCCTCTTTTGCAATTTGGATGCCCTTCATTCATTTCTTTCTCTTGGGTGATTACTCTGTCTGGGACTTCCAATACTGTGTCGAATAAGAGTGGTGAGAGTGGGTCTTCTTGTTTGTTTCAGTTCTTAGGGGGAATACTTTCAACTTTTCCCTATTCAGTAGGATGTCAGCTGTGGGTTTGTCATATGTAGCTTTTATTATTTTCATGTATGTTCCTTCTATGCTTATTTTGTTGAGAGGTTTTATTATGAGTAGATGTTCAATTTTATTGAATGTTTTTTCTGCATCTATTGAGATAGTTATATGGTTTTAATTCTCTGCATGTGGTAGATCACATTTATTAATTTGCATATATTGAACCAACCTTGCACCCCTGGATTAAAACCCATTTTATTCTGGTGTATTATCTTTTTGATGTGCTGTTGGATTCAGTTTGCTAGTATTTTATTGAGGATTTTTGCTTCTCTTGTAGACAGGGATATTGGTCTGCAGGTTTTTGTTGTTGTTGTTGTGTCCTTTCCTGGCTTTGGATTCAAGGTGATACTGGCTTTGTAGAATGAGTTAGGCTGGAGTCCCTCATTCTTGATCTTTTGGAACAGTTTCAATAAGACCGATCCAGTTCTTTCTTAGTTGTCTGGTAGAATTTGGCTGTCAATCTGTCTGATCCTGGGATTTTTTTGTTGTTTTGGGGAGATTTTTTAAATTACATATTCAATCTCACTACTCATTATTGATCTGTTCAGGATTTCTATTTCTTCCTGATTCAAGCTTGAGAGGTTGTATGTTTCCAGGAATTTATCCATTTCCTCTAGGTTTTCTAGTTTGTGGGCATAGAAATGTTTATAGTAATCTCAGATGATCTTTTGTAATTCTGTGGATATCTTTTTCATTTCTGATGGAACTAATTTGAATCCTCTCTCTTTTTGGTTACCCTAGCTAGTGGTCTATCAATTTTGTTTATCTTTTTAAAAAATAAATTTATTACTTTATTGATCATTTGTATTGGTTTTTTTTTGGTCTCGATTTTGTTTACTTCTGCTCTGATCTTTGTTATTTCTTTTCTTCTGCTAGCTCTGGGTTTGGTTTGTTCTTGTTTTTCCAGTTCCTAGAGGTGTGACGTTAGGTTGTTAATTTGTGATCTTTTTGCTCAAGTCATTTAACACTATAAATTTCCCACTTAGGACTTCTTTTGCTGTATTCAAGAGGTTTTAATATGTTGTTTCATTATTTACATTTGTTTCAAAAATTTTTAAATTTCTGTTTTAACTTCATCATTGACCTGAAGATTATATTCAGAGCAGGTTGTTTAATTTTCATGTATTTGTGTAGTTTTGAGAGTTCCCCTTGAAATTGGTTTCTTGTTTTAGTTTAGTGTGGCTTGAGAAGATACTTGATATGATTTCAATTTTTAAAAATTTATTGAGACTTGTGACTTAAGATGGTATATCTTGGAAATGTTCTACGCACTGGTGGGAAGATGTATATTCTGTAGGTGTTGGGTAGAATGGTCTGTAAATGTCTGTTATGTCCATTTGTTCTACAGTCCAGTTTAAGTTCTGTGTTCCTTGTTGATTTTCTGTCTCACATACAATTTAATATGCACTTTACCCTTACCATACCTTCAGAGAAAGATATTATTAGCTCTGGTTTAAAGATTAGAAAACAGAGACTTAGAATGACTATCCAAGGTTATACAGCTAGTAAATTTGGCAATAAGGTCTAATTTCCCAGCCTTGCTTTTCCATAACCACAGACTATAAAAGTATTCAATCATTTTGCACACCTCCTTATAATACTCATCGCACTTATAATATTTTTTTCAATATCTGTTTTCCCTATTTTAACAAGAGCAGAGAATATGTTTTGTTTATTATTATATTCCCAGCCCTTAGCACAGTGCTTGGCACATAGTTAAACCTGAGTAGGACTTGTAGGATGAGTAAGAATTGAATAATGAGTAAACTTACATTTTTAATTTACTATGTTTAACTTTATGGGGAATTTATATAGTAGATATATCCAAAAATTTGAGCAATTTGATAAATCATCGAGCAGATTCCTTGGGAATGCCAATGTTCTATTTTCTTGCAGAGTTAGAATAGACATCCCTGGTTTTATGGCACATATATATTTCTTCCAATAGAGTTAAGTCAATCCTGCTGGACTGAAACTGGTAACAATGATGATTACATATCATTGTGTCCTAACATCCAGTTGAAGGTCTGAGGGATTATTGACAGTCCAGCAACAGCCCTCTTCATTTGCCTGAAGTATGTGAAAATAATAGGAACTTAATGCATTTTACCCTGTTTAAGAAACATGACAGTGCTTCAAACTTGGCGACTTTGAAATCTCCTGTTGTTCTTCATGGTGCATTGGTGCTTGGATGTCTCACTTAATCATTGTGGCATTAATGATGACACTAGTGGCTTGAAGTTTTAACTGGGTACTCAGGCTGAGCTACAAAGAAAATGGGAAATGTATTAAGCCTTGCAATAATGCTACTACTGAGTAAACAGAGGATGACTGCCCAACAAACCATAAGCTTATGGAGATAAATAGAAAAAACATGAGTTTTACACATTTAGATATGATTGAAAGAATCTGATTTTGAAATCTAGATGGAAATTGAGTGATGATAAGGTTTGACATAAAAATATATTAAGGACATAACGAATCACATAATTTTATATACATCCAACTGTTCATTGAACATCTTTGATTCTTTATCTTAAACCAGCTTTCTCAGAGAAGAGGGCTCAGAAAACACATTTCTGACATTTACTGCTCCAACATTGCACAAAACTCCCTTCACTGCCTAGAGGAAATGTTTGAAACCTTTGATGAGAGAAATAGAATGAGACAGCCATTGGAAATGCCACCTTCTTCCTTCTCGTTCCTTTCTTCCTTGCATTTTTGGTAGTGAAACTTGAAGCTGGAGGTTATATTCTCTTGGAAGGTACATTTGACTCTGGAAAGTGTGAGAGTCTAGGTAAGTCCTAAAGAAAGGAAAGACAAAGACTTGTTATTTAGGCCTAGTACTGTTTTCTGCTTTTAGAAAGGAGGATGTTTGCTGTTTTCTTTTGTGTGGTCCAGCTCAGATAATCAGAGTATGAGGATAGGCAAGGATGTAGGATAGAGGCCTATTAGGAAGATCTTTTAAATGTGCATTTTAAATTCCTTCCTTGTTTTCAATAATGACTTCATGAGCCTTTTTACCCTTAGTCTAGAAGATGTATATGTGCTCTGTGTGTGTGTGTGTGTGTGTGTGTGTGTGTGCATGTGTGTGATGACATAGTGGGTCAGTTCTCTCTTCCTGGGAAGGCTGGAGTTGTCAAAATATTCTCTGTATTTTTCATAATTTAAGCATCGTAGCCATTGATAATTGTAAAGACTGGACATTTGGCCAAAATGAAGAGGGACTCTTAACAATTGCTGATAGGTAGAGATTCCCGCCATAGATGTGCAGGTTCATGCTAGGTGAATTATTGGAAAGGCAATGAGAATTCCAGTAATATATTAGGGGTTGGCCAGTTAATGACTCTTTTTTTTTTTTTTTTTACCTGATATAACTTGTTTTATTATCATTATATTTCCCCCACCATTTTTTTCCCTTAAGTTCTTGGTTGTAAACCTTATGTCTCTTAACATACTATAAAGCTTTAATAGAACTGTTTAAACTTTGGGTGCTTGGTAAATGCTTAAAATACTGATGGTGGTAATTCTTATGAAGAATACTAGCTTACTTTCCTGCTTTTATAATCTAACACTCAATGTCATGAGAAAGTACTGGCAGTATTTCTGCTAATCATTTAAGTACTACAACTAAGTATGATTTGGGGCAATTTCAACAACTATCACATGTTTATTGAGAACCTAGTACAGAGAACTACAGGCATCTAGTGAGTAGAGGCCAGAGATGCAGCTAAACATCATACCATGCACAGTCCCTAAAAAAAAAGAATTAAAATGTCAGTAGTGTTCAGGTTGAGAAATTTTGATCTAATGATACTGCAAATACTGTGGCCTGTTTTCCATACTATAGACATAGTGCTAGGTGCTAGAGATAGTATAATCAACATAACATATTTATATCCACCCTCATGGAAATATAGTTCATTTTGAAAGATACACCTTTAAAAAATATTGCTAAAATCTACTAATTTCTTTTCTTAAGGGGAATTATGAACTGGGTTCTAGGATATGATATAATTGGTACCAGGGGACTGGCAATAATTGAAGTCACCATTCGATGGATTTTGCAAATCCTGACTCCCTAGGTTTATTAGCTTTTCTGCATGTGCTCAGTCTTCACATGCAGAGGATTGAAAGTGGTAAGACACATGGATCTCTTCTTTAGGAATCTTACAGTATCTCATAAAGACCAATGTACACAAAATACTTAAGGAACAAAGCAACTATATGTATATATATCGTGGTGGTGTAGGGCCATTGAATTTTAACCCTAACCATAGCTTAACTTCTTTATTTAATTTTACTGAGTAAATGGAAGATCTTTAGGCATTATAAAAATAACAAAGAGAATGAGAACACATTATTCATTTCTCTGTGTTCTCGGATTGCTGTCCATGTTTAAGTACTTTATGCAAAGTTTTAACTTTAATACGTAAATAATTTTTATCCTGATTTTCTCCCATAAAAATCTGGTTTGCATTTTGTTGTAGTATTCATGTTTATCACTTCTAATGGCTCCATTAAATTCCATTGTATTGATGAACCATAATTTACATTGTCCCTATTGATAGACATTTATGGCTTCTATTCTTACAGATGACAAAACTGAAACCAGAGATATTAAATGGCTTAACTAAATAATAGGGTAACAGATACTGTCCAATCATTTAAAAATTGATATATAATGGATATAGAGAAGTCTAAATGTTATTTCTCACATTTCTCTAGACTCCACAGAGTGGAAAAGACAATGTGTGATTACAGATTTACAAGGGATCTTGTTAAGGTCTCTCTCTGGTCAATCTTATATTAATTATTGCAGTAGATTCTTCCCCATCCTTCTTTCAATTTGGTAGACTTTCCTGGCTACTTCCTGTGTTACATATGAATGAAATATATCCATTTTTCAGGGATTGAGACCTGTGGTTTGGCATGTTATAAAAAAGACTAATGTTGCAGAGAAGGACAAGTAAAAGGAGAAAGACTGTTAGTCTTTTCATTTACATTATTAGTCTTGGAATCTAGTCGTTTTTAGTCTGACAGTTTGGAAATAGGTGCTTTTTTTTTTTTGAAAAAGCAAAAAATAATTGCTTTGTGTCATATATTGAAGGTCTGAAAAAGGTACTGCTTTATAAAGAGCAGGAAGGCACCATCAAACCTGAGAAAGCTATTCTCGGTCTCTAGTAAAATAAATTAGTAGACTATTAGCAAGGCAACTTTTGCACATTTTACTTATCATGAATGAAAGCTAAAAAAAGGGATCTCTAAGGCAACAGGGGTAGAATGCTCATGGAGATAATAGGTAAAAATATCACTTAGTGGAAACTGCATTTTTACTGATTAACAATCAAAATGTCTTTTAGAGAAGAAATGTCTGACATTTACTGGTGAGTTTATGCAAAACTGTACTTAGGACATGTACTTAAGAAATGTGAGCATTATCATGAAGCATTCATATTTTTCATTTCATTTTTTTCTGTCTGAATTTCAAAGAGGAAGCTTTTTATTTCTTTCAAAATAATTTCTGTACAGAATTCTGTATTTTAATTTCAAAGTATTTTCACAGAAACTTTTCCCACTTAGTTCTTTCAATAACCCTGAGGCATGAGTGACTTTGTTTCCATTTTGCAGATGAGAAAACAGATACTCACGGAGATTATACGATACATTATAGTCTAGATCACACAGCTAAGAAATAGCCCACATTTTCATTAAGGCTAAATCTTCTTATTCCAAAAGCTATAAAGTCTGAATTAGAATGCCACAACTTGGAAAAGACAAATTGATCATTTTTCAGTATAATAACTCTATCTATGAACACTTGGATTTGAATTTTTATAGGAGTCTGCAATCTGAAATGTTCTTCTCTTGTTTGTTAGCATTTATTTTGTATTTGTATTTCAAAATGTTTACCATGAGAAGTATTATGGAAATAATAGTTCCATTCTACTGACGAAATGCCCAAGCTATTCAATGAGAAAATTAAGATACTCACTAAGATCTAGAGACAAAGATCTAAGGACAGAAAGCACTTGGCAAATATAGTTTTAGCATTGCTGGGCTCTTTTTAAAAAGAATTATTTCTCTGATTGTAAAAACATGGAAATTCCAGACTTGGAAGAAAATTGTATAGAAGAATAAAGAAAATAAAAATCACCTAAAATTCTACCACTAAGAGATAACTATCCCTATATTTTAGTGTCTTGTTACCCACTGTGTTCTATGGAAAAGTACCCAAGGAGACATTAAAACAGAGCTTCTTAGAAAATGTAAGCAAACAAACAAATAAGAAAGAATATATTTCTTCACTGTAGAGCATCTCAGAGCTTTTAATATGCTAGGATGCACTGTGAATCTCTAAAAGCAGGAGATAATGTGCAGGTTTGGATACTGCATATACAGGATGGGGAAGAAGAAGAGTTAAAGATTTAAAGGGGTTTGAAATGCTAGTTGTCAACAGTTAGGCGACGTGAAGTTTAAGGAAATAATTTATGTTAGTCTGATGGGCAAAAAGCAAGACACCTATAAACTGTGAAAAATAGTGCTCATTTTTGGGCCTTCTTCTATGAGGTAAGCACTGAAAGTGCCAGCCTTCTTTAAAATAGTTGCCTAGTTAAACCTCACCATGAAATACTATCTTCATTTTACAGATTATGAAACTGATGCTTGTAGTCAAATGCCCTCCTGATTAATTGCATTATCTATCAGATAAATGAAGAATAAAGGTGAAAATATAAAATTCAATAATCAGGGTCTGATATATTTTCATAATTATTTTTCTTTTTTTATTTTCATAAATATTTTATTCACAGCAAGAGCACTGACCTTTTATTCAAGCTAAGTCCTTTATAAACATACAAATGGGCAATCATTTTCTGTGAAATTACCTTTCAAATTAATGGATAGTTGAACATATTGCTTAAGATTTTTTTTTTTTTCATTTAGACAAAGAACATCAGCTTGACTGGTAGACCAAACTTTGCAGACCTACTTACTTTCTTTCTTTCCTTCCTTCCTTCCTTCTTTCCTTCCTTCCTTCCTTCCTTCCTTCCTTCCTTCCTTCCTTCCTTCCTTCCTTCCTTCCTTCCTTCCTTCTTCCTTTCCTCCCTCCCTCCCCCTTCTCTCCTTCCCTCCATTTTTTGGTCTTTTATTTCTTTTTATTTCAGGATATTATGGGGCTACAAACATTTTGGTTGTATATAATGCCTTAGCCTCGCCTAAGCCTGGGCTGCAAGTGTGCCCTTCCCCCACACAGTGTGCTCCACATCCATTTCATAATATTTTTCAAATTATTTTTTCTTTACTAGTCAAGGGAATTTTATTATTTGCCATACCTGAATGGTCACTTGCCTATTTTCATATTTCCATTTCTATGCTCAAATTTATCTGATTTTATGTCTTCTTGTGTCAGAATACAACCTAAGATTTTTGGGATTTAGTAAGTAAGGGGTGCTATGTGGTATCTGTCAATATGCTGCTAAGGGAACTCCACCTAAAGCTCCTTCCCCATAGTAGACACACTACCCTCAGAACTAATTTCTTTTTTACAGTAGAGGGAATTAGGTTGTACTTTTGCAAACTCTCTTTGGGATCCTTTTAAGCTATCAAATTTCCAAGAAGCAGAAAGAGGGTTTATGGGAGCCATTAAGATGGAGGAAGCAGGGTTGCTTTTAGAATTCTAAGGTGGGAGTTTGGCTCTTCTCACTAGACCTGGGCCTCAAGGAAGCTAAATTGCAGGTCTAGGTTTAGACCAAGCTTTTAATGCCATCATTTGCTTCATTTAGGGACATATTTTCCAGTAACATATTGGATCCTTTCTCTGCCAACTATGATAATGATATTTAAAGTTCTTTAGAGTGTAACAGACATCTCTAGAGAAGTGGTTCTTTTCTTCCAAAATGCCTTGCCTTCTGGACTTACTGAAAAGTGCTATTATAGGTCCTCTTTTCTTTTGTAAAATTCAGACTTTCCATAACACCTAAGTTCATGCCCTTGAACTTTAAAAGTAGGCATATGTTTTTACACTTTTATTTTGTGTCAAAGCCTTGGTCTTTTTAATTATGTTGTTTTACCTTTGAAAGTCACCTTTAATTATTTTCAAGCAGGTACAGTAATAAAATATTAACCTGGAATATAGTGCAGACATAATTTTTGTATTTTAAAATCTTTTTTGTTGTCTAAGCCTTCCTACAACCCCTCTTTTTTAATAAAGATATTATAATAGTGAAAATTTAGGAAAATTGAAGGGAAGAGTCACTTACAGTTTAACTACCATAACAGCAAAGCTATTTTCACTTATATTCCCATCTGTTGGTCTCCGAGGGGAGGCAATAAAGGCACTCCTCTTCTCTGCCTAGGCTTTGAATAATTTGAGAAATAAAACAAAAAAGTGGCAGGTGGAACGAAAATATTACCTTTATTGCTGATTAAGCCTGAGTTGGAACATGTAGCTTATTATGAAAGCTAAATGGATCTGCTAACTAAACCCTGGAAATAGGCAGACTCCCTCCTGACCCTACCCTCTTCCCAACTGCGACCAGTAATGCATGAGGCCTGCTGGCAACAGTGAGAGAGATCAGATCCTCGGAGAGCACTGAAGAGCAGCTGCTCCCTGTGGCTCGCTTACTCCCCATGGCTCACTTGCTCCCAAGAGAAAGAAGGGTGTAGGTGCGCCATACATTCTTGGTTTACTTTTTGCCAAAAATGACAGTCAGATAAGTTACTGTAATTTCCTATCCCCAACCGTCACCCAGGGTAGAATGAATTAAAAGGCAGAGAAAGGCCGGAAGTTACATCAGTTAGGATCCTGCCACAGGAGGAAAACCCTTACAGGGCAAAGAAGTTATTTCTCATTTCTTTAAGCTTCCTGTATTTTTTAAAAAGAAAATAAAACTCTTGCAAACATTTTATGAAAATAGTAGTCTGTGACTTTTACTTTATTTTTTAGGAGAGATTCTGAGAAATGAAATTTTTGAATATGGATGTTTTTCCTCCTTGGAAAATGTTAAGAAATTGCTTTTCTGATGGATTATACAAATTATTTTGTTGTCAAATCCCTGATTCATAAAGAAGAATTTAAACAGTGTTTTCGGATTGCCTGTGAACTAGGCTGCAGTGGTGGTTATATTAGAATTATGATTGAATCCAGTGTAACCACTCATCAAACTTAATTAATGATTGTTCTGTCCTAGCACTCTGGAAGTTATATAAGAAGGTTAAGGCAAGAACCCTGGCCCCAGGGAAATTTCAATTTAATGAGAGGAGTAAATATAATGCATAAGAAACTATAGAGCCAATTATAATTGTGAAATGTGTCATATGTACCAACTAGTCTCAAGAAAGTTAACATTTATAATCACAACATACTCACAAGAGTGTACATTATAAGGATAACTTGAATCCTCATAATTTATAGGAAAGGTAAATCATTTATCCTGTAGGCAATTATAGTCTAGTAGACGAGACAAAAAAGTTAGTAGGCAATTATGGTATAATATTACAAGAAATAAGCACAGGATTATAATAGTACAACATGAGGGGCATCTAACACATTCTTGGGGTACAAGAGGCTTTATAATAGAGATTATATCTAATGGAAAGTTGAAATAAAAGAAAGTCAGATACTCAGTTAAACAAGAGAAGTAAGACAGAGTAACAGCATGTGCATGAAGTCCGGAAAAGAAGAAGAAGGGAACATTTAGAAACTTGCAAATAGTTTAGGGTAATTCCTAGTACAATGCTTGGCATATGGCCAGTGTTCATTAAAAGTATTCTGAATATACAACTCCCTTATTGAACTTCGAATTTGAGATTACAACCTTATATACCAATAAGTATATATGACTGATTCACAAAAGAGAGGAACTGGTGGTGGGAGTGGAGTGTGGGGGAAAGAAAAAATTGAAGCATAGTATTTAGGAGAACTGAATATTCATTTTCATTCTGTATTGAAGTACATTACATGTGATTCTCTATTAAAAATAGGGCTTATAAAATTAGATGTAAAAAATTATTTAAGTATTTCATTAAAAGCAATTCATGTTAAGTACTATGTGAAAGAAGATTTACAACATGGTTTAGTGATAAAACAAACTTGACCATGTTCTTGAATTGGAAGACCAAGCATTATAAATATGCCAATTTTCCCTAAGCAATTTAATAAGCATCATGCGATCCCCTCCTGCCCCAAAAAGCAATTCAATTCTTTCTTTTATTTCTTATATTTGTTTTTTGTCATTGGCAAGGAATTTTTAAAAAATTGATAAAAATTTTTTTATGCTAAAGGTCTGTAAACTGGAAGTTAGAGAATCATACATTAAATAACAGAATTTTCATGCATATAGTTCATTTTATTTTTATGGTATTTTATTGTTGATCTTCTGTTGTTATATATTTACAATGATATTGGCTTCCTTGTGAGTTTTATTTAATATACTGAAAGGTTGAGCCAGTATGATAAGGGGTTTGGCAAAGTTTTCCCATCTATTTTATTAATCATTCAAATACGTATTTATAAAGTACCAACTCTGTGTGTAGCACTATGTTAGGTGCTAGAGGGAATAAAAATAAGCTTAGCATAAAATTTGGTAAATCAAGATTCTGGTATATATTGGAAGTCTTTGACCTAGTAATTCCAGTTTTGGAACTTTTTCTTCAGTAAAAGGGTGGGGAATAAAGTTACTTATAACAGAATTTTGTATAATGTGCAATTGTAGATAAACTAAATGTTCAATAGGAAGGGAACGATGAAATAAACTAGAAAAATCTATTAGTGTAGGGATGGCAGTCATTATATTGTTGCAAAGACTATAATAAGACACCAAAGGCTTATGATGTAATGTCAAGTTTTAAAAATAAAATATAAAATTACATGTCTGAAATTGTTCAAGTTATTTTACAGAAAAGTTTGAAGTATGAAAGATAGCAAGGAAATGTACTAAATATCAAGGGTAGATACAAAAATGCGATTTTGCAGTGGGGCTCTAATTGGTTATTTTCCTCCTTTATTTTCTGAAATATCTTCCATAAATACCTTACCACATTTTTATTTGAAGCATATGAATTTTAATTGACTTTGAGTCTATCTTTAAACTGTTTAGCAAACTAATTGGAGCGATAAAACATTTATATAGAGAAAGGTATTTAAATATACAGTACATGACAGATTTCTTGTGAGTGTAAGCAATCTATTGACTTCATTTACTCCCAAATTTATTTTTTTAAAAAAGCAATAACAATGGCTACCACTTTCAAATACCTTCTGTGAGCCAAGTACTCTTCTTAGAGTTTTAATTCTGTTAACTCTATTAGACTAGCAGTTTGTCAGAGAGCAAAGTCCTGCTCTTCCACTTACTAGTTATGTGACCTTAAGCAGATTACTTAACCCATTTAAAGCCTTAGTTTCCACTACTAAAGTAGAAAATTGGATTGTTTTCAGGATTAATTCAGATAATCTATGCAAGGCCCTTAGCATAATGCCTAGTACAAAGTAAATTCTGAATAAATATTAGCAACTTTTAAAACAACAAAGTTTGAAGTTCCAGGGACTTAATCCTATTTTCTCTTTTTACCTATGCCTTTTCTAGAAAACCTCATTTTATTTATGGTTTTCAATGTTACTAATGTGCCAACAATTATCAAACATATGTATCTAGCTGAACTATATATATATCTCTTTCGATCTTCAAACCCATCTATCCACTTGTACTCACCATCAAACTGGTTCTAACTGATCAACACTAGGTTGATCACATGGCAGAAATACTCTCTAGGGATTAGGGGGATGGGGGGGCAAATCAACAACTAAAGGACATGGGAAGCACTAAGGGGGGGGGAGGGAAGGGCATGCCTTAAACCCACACTTGGGTGAGGCAAAGGCATAAAGTGTAACTGTAGTGTTTGTACCCTCACAATACCCTGGAATAAAAAAAAAAAAAAAAAAAAAAAGAAAGAAAGGTCCTTTAATTCGGAAAAAAAAAAAAAGAAAACCCATCTATTCAATGGCTTACTTGACATCAACCCTTGGTTGTCTCAAACCTAACCTGTCTCCAATTTAATTCTTAATCTGAGTCTCTTTGTTTCTGCTCACAGAGATCTGCTTTTCCTTCAGTCTTACCCATGATGGCGAATGGTGCCTCCATTTACTCAGAAGCATATGTCAGAAACTGAGAGTCCTTCCTTTTTTTCTCTATCCCTAACTCCATGCATCCAATTTATCACTCAATGTTATTGATTTTATGTCCAGATATCCAACTGACCATTCATTCATTTCCTCCCAACTTAATTACCACTATTCTTACTGCAAATCAGCATCATCTTTTATTGAGACCACACATTTCTGAGTCTGACTCTTCATTTCCCGCATTATCGCTCTCTGATACATATTCTGTGTAGAAAGCCCAGAGTGATCTTTCAAAATGCAAAGCTGCTTATGTCACTCCCCTGCTTACATCTCTCTGATGTCTTGTTTGATGCTCACAACTCCATGAAATTGACATACCTGTTTTGTATTTTTTAGATGAATAAAATAAGGTTATGTTTAGTCTATTGAATTAGTGACAATGAATCTGATAGGTTGGTGTGGTAGAAACTTGGACGTACAAAATCAATAAAGAAGCACTTATTTTCATAATAAGTATCTTCTCCTTACTAGCGTCAATTAAATCTAAACAGTTGCCACATCCCAAAGGAACATGCTCTTTTTATATCTTACAGTATCACTGCTATTATACAAATAAAGGCTATTTAAACCCTCTAATTTCTTCATAAAGATATATTTAATTTTAGCAAGGTTATATTAATTAGAAGTAATTGAGACTTACTGGGGAAAGAAAAATAAAATTAGGGATCTAGAATTTCTTGGATGAAAACATTCCTGTTCCCCCTGCTTACTCCTCTCCCCCTAAATGTATATCATGAAGTTGAGAGGCAATGTAGTATAATAATTAAGAACCCAAACCAGCTCCACCTATTACTAGCTGGCAAATTGTGGGCAATTTTTTTTTAATTTTTTCTCTCTCTCAATTCCCTCATCTATAAAATAGAGATAATGGTACCTACTTTATGGTACTAACTAGGTTTTAGTCACTAAGAACTTTATGCAATCCTTTCAATGACTTTGTATACTGAAAGGAATCATGCAATAGAGAATGAAAAATGAGTATTAAATGAATCAACATATATAAAGTACTTAGAGTAGTTCTGGCACTAGTACTTCTACACTTTCTGAGAGAAGGAGGGGCTGTATATTTGCTTCTAAACAGTTATCAGTTACAAGATTTACAGTGTCTATAACACAGTAAGGTTATGGAAGTTCACAAGGCAGAGAAATAATTGCGGGATGTATTGCATAAGCCTTACATCTACAGGCATCTGTCAGTTGGTACTCATAAAATTTTCCTTAAGAGAAAGTGTCACTTCCTGGTCACCCACTAAAACGCAGTTTTGACAAGATCATTTTCCTTCAGAATTATCATTATGTTATGAATAGTTATTTTGGTTTGACTATACAGTCAGATGTGACTTGTACTTCAGTTTTGTAGTGAGTGTAACATGGTATTAGATGGTGCAGTGGGCAATGAAATAGCTATTTGTGTTATGTTTGAGTCATGTACACTGTTTGTATTGCTTCACTGCATTTTGAATTGAGCATGTTATAAGAAGTGGTTAAAAATTATATTAACATTGACTTCTCTAGGATAATCCAGCAGTTTTTTGATCCTTGGTATGTTTCAAAGGGAGAATTCCACCAAGTTTTTAAGGATCAATCTACCATAAAGTTAGAATCTATGATCTTTTATCGGGTAAAATGGCCTGGGGAACTGTCTCAGAAACGGCACATGAAATGAGATTTTAGAACAGTGACACATAGTTATAGAACACATTTGGATTTGGGATCTATAGCAAGATTTTGCCATACAACCCAGATTCAACTGCTTCTGCCCTTTCCCTCTCCCTTCCCCAGGTTTTCTATCCATCTTTCAGAGGAGAGAATTCATAGGGGCATGATTCTTATCCTGTGAACTGCTAAGCACTGTTGATGTGAATTAGACAGTATCTGTGAAAATTCATTCATTCAACCAAAATTTAATGTCTACCAAGTTCCAGGAATTGTGCTAGGTGTTGTAGATACAAAGTCAAATAAGGAGTAACATATACCCTTGATGAGTTTATACTATATTGATAAAATGAGAGATTAAGGTGATTTAGGAAGTCTACATATTTGTAAATTTTTCCATTTTCCAACTTCCTTTTATGTAACATCTGTTTCTTGTGCTAATTTAAACATCATGATCACCATCATGGTTAACATTAATCTAGTACTTTGTCACAGACACCATGCTTAGGGCTTTATTATATACATTATCTTATTTAATACTCATCACAACTTCCTGAGGTAGGTGCTGTTAATATTTCCCCCTTGTACAGATGAGGAAACCATGGCTCAAAAATGTCAAGTGACCTACCTAAGTTTATACAGCTAGGGAATGGTGGAAAAGAAATGAAAGCCTGAGACCTTGTTCTTCATAAATGTGCTATATTGCACAATTATTATTGGATATAAATAATAATTTAGTAAAAAACTATTTCATCATTTGGCCTGTGCTGATTAATTACCTAAATGTATATAAGATATTACAGGTGAATTTTGAGAGATAGCCAACTTTGGGGAATCATGACATTTGGGTGGAACTTGTTTAGAGATGAAGCTGGGCCTTTGGCTATGGTTACTGAATGTCTTTAAAGTTGGAAGGTTAGGACCAATTACTAGGGAGAAAAATCCCCTTTCTAAGGTCCTTTGCTCTGAATAAACAAAACACAACAGCAAACAGAGTGTTAAGCAGAAATTCCCAACAATTTGGGACAATGTATGACTACTTACTAAAAAGTGAAATGATTATTTAATTTAAAATCACTTTATAAGTGATTTTAACAGAGTGATAAAGGACAAAAAAAGGAGTAAAAATTATGTAAATATAGCCTATCCTTATTTTTTACAGCAATTTTATAATTTTTTTCTGTTAAAATGTATTTTTTCTTGACAAAAATTGAAGTGATTTCACATAAGTTATCTCAAGGAACTTAAAAAAGGCAAGATCCAGTATTTTTTTAGCTTTCTGAATGATCAGTGGATATCACTTTTCCTTTTTGTGTGAAAAAGAGATCTTTACTGTCCTCTAAGATGTGGCTGACAGCTATCCTGGCTTCCCAGGCTGTTCCAACTATGAACTAAATCATGAGATCTGGAATCATTAGACCCCATGAGCATTCCTGTCCTTGAATTTTCTTTTTTGTCATTCAGAAAATATTTACATGCATTGTGTAATTTTTCACAGGCCAGTGAAGGGCCTAGATTCCTGTTTGCAGGAAATTAAATTAGAGCTTAGAGATTTTGTATCATGTGTATTTGCTGTCTGAGAACCAGGTTTGACTCATTAACCAGATTATATCCAATATGTCACATACCTAGACATGACCCATATTATTGTTTGACATTTTCAGACCCATTATGTATTTATAAGAATATACAGTCTATGTTAACAAACAAGGAAACATGTCTTTACTTATTTTAGAAACTATTCTTCCTACCCATAAATTTAGGTTAATTTTAAGATTCTCATATATTTTGGACTGAGTTAAAGTTACTTTACCAAATGCTTTTGTCATGACAAAATGGATGAACTTGTTTAAGTACGTGCCCAAAAATAACTGTAGAGAGTAGGTTTACATATTAAGATAACACCCTGGTTAATTTTTTCTGGATGCAATGTTCAAATCATATTTATTATAATAACACCTTATACTAACAACCCTGTGCTATCATCCCACTCTCCTGAGGTCATGTTCATACAGATGAATCTCTTTTTCTAAAGCTATGGCAAAGCACCCAGTGAGGTCTGTCCCATTAAATTTAAGTCAGCGTTCAGACTGTTATTTAATACTTACAACCCTTTGAGTTAGGTATTATAATCCTCCATTTACAGAGGAGGAAACTGAGTCTCAGAGAAATTAAAAGTTTTATGAGTGGTCAAATAAGTGATGGAGGCAGGATTCAAATCTGGGTCTGCCTAACTACAGTGTTCATTTTCTGCCACATCATGATTCTAGAGACCACAGCTATGTGATATTTTGGGATTTGTAATTGCTCATCTAGTGAACTCAGGGCAGCAAAGACCAGGAACTGAAAACATGTAGCACCATGCTAAAACTATTCCTCAGGTGGGTTGATTGATTGTACACAAATCTTTTCTCTTAGCTGTAAAAGCATGCTAACAGCTTTCAGAGGAGCTGGCAGGCTTACACAGCTTTGCCTTTAGCCATTCATTTATTAAGAAATTATTGAGTGTTTACCACATGCCAGGTATTAATAAAAGTCCTGGGGATCCTTCTGAGAAGAGAAAAAAATCCCTGGTGGAGCTTACCTTGTTGTAATCCTTCTCTCGTATGCTGTCACATGTCAGTAACTTGTAACTGATCCCCCCTGATAATTAAGTAGCTTGATACGTCTTTTTAATAGATTGTTGATCCTTGTTATAGACAACCAGAACAAAAAATGAAGCCAAAATAGAACTTCTGTTTGATTTAAGCCATATAAAGATCAAAGACTGCTACTTCAACAAATTCTTAAAGAAAACTACTGTGCTGTGCACAGAGTAAGCACAACATACTCTTTGAATAAATGAATGAATGAGCAATAAATGCATGGTAATATTTATAGAACTAGTTTCATGCAATGAAAACTGTACAACTTTGCTTTTGAAGTGTTTGCTGGTTATCACAGGCATTTGTTTTTGTCCATTTGTATTACATGGTGGACCTCTATAGAAATATTTTATTTCTACATGTAATCTCACTTGATAAGATAATCTCACTTGTTCACTGTTTTAGATACTATGTTAAGTGCTTCTCTTATCTCATTTAATTGATTCATTTAATCAGCAGATATTTATTGAGATCCTGTGCTAGGCATAATCTAGTGCTGGAGATATGGCAGTGAACAGACAGATGAAAACCCTAGTGCTTACATTCTGGTTGGGGGTGGAGAAGGGGGAGACAGACGACAAGCGAATAAATAAAATACATAGTGTGAGTGCTAAGAGAAAAATGAAGAGAGAAAGAATTATGAAGTGCTTGCGGGGTATAATTTTTAGTGGCTTAATCGAGAAAAAGCCACACTTAGAAGGTAATGTTTGAACAAGAACCTGAAGCAGGTACGGGAGCCACTCTTGTGAATATCAGGGAAAAGAAAATTCCAGGCAGGATAGAATTATGAGGTAGGCATTATTCTTGTCTTCCATTTTATAGATAAGGAAGCTGCGACTAAGTGATTTGCTTGAGGCATACAATTAGAAAATGGCAGAGGAAGCATTCAAACCCATGTTCAAACATCTACATTTTTATTTCAAAGACTTCTTTATTCTTAAAAAAAAAAAAAACCAAAAAAAAAAAAATTAAAAAACTGAAGGAAAGCTAGAAGTCCGCTTTAAGATACTTAATCCTACACATATTCAGAAGCCAAATATGTATGATAGGGCACCTTAGCACAATTTAAGACAAGTTTATTTCTTGATAACTTAATCAAATAGCTAACAAAGTCAGTAGCCTCATCAAGCACAAGCAAAGTTTTCATAGTGATGACCATTTTGGAGTTTGCAGGTAGGTCCTGATTGATTTTCTAGGTACAATCTAGGGAAACTGCTAAAATCTAGTGTTTGAGTGGGCTGGTTGGTTGGTGCTGTTTGTCAAGAAACAGTGCTATTTCAAAGAGCCAATAGTAGGCTTCCCATCTCCATCTTCTATTTGCTGTTTCACTCTGAACACATTTGTAAGAGTTCAACTAAGTAGAAATAACATTTCTCCGACTGGCCAAGAATTCTAGACAGGTTAGGTCAAAAGATTGTCTGTCTACCTGCCATTGGCTGAAACATCAGACAGAACCACAGGACCAGGATTATAGGAAGAAACAGAGATGCCACTATTATGAAGCAGCCTCTGTTTCTTTTTCAGGGAAGAAAGAAACGAAAGAAAAAGGAAAGGAAGGAAGAAAGAAAGGGAGGGAGGGAGGAAGGAAGAAAAAGAAGAAAATATCATATCAAAAGAGAGCCTTCTGTTATTATTTATTTAGTGGCTGGTACATTGAGGTTGAGATTTTGGCCTGGATCCCAGAGTTTTACCTTAATTCAAATAAAGATGTTCCAATAAATGTAGAATTGTGATGATAATAAGAAATGGGTAGCACAGGAAAATGAATGGATAATCAGAGAGGGAAGTCATCAAGGATACTACATGTGGTATTTCTGCTTTCGCTGGGAAGTGAGAGTACATTGATAACCTGTAAGGACATAAACTTTACCACAAGATAGCCCTGAAACTGGAGTCTCAACAAAAGGGAACCATAGGGTGCAAGTCACGAGGAGGCTCAGAACAGATAAGAATGTCTTTCTGTCAGCTCCTTTAACTCCCTCCCCCGTGAAACACTGCTCCCCTCCTTTCTCAAGCCTAGACTTTGAGGTTTTCCTGAAAAAATACTATCAGTTCTCATGCTAGAAATGAACCCCTTACGAATTCTGTCAGGCCCCACCTTCACTCTACCATGGCTTCCTTTGACTCTTACTTCTCTCGATATTTCATTTCAGCTTACCTTTATCATTGACCCCATCCCATTTTTATTTGGTAATCAGGTTTCAGAGTAACATAGGACCTGACAATTCTAGAGGATTTTGCTTCTGATAATCATTTCCAGCTCTATTTCTACAACCAAGGGTATCTAATTCTCTCAGGCCAATATTAGCTGGACCCCATGACTCTCTCCCGTGCCTGAAGATGAAAAAGTAAGCCCCCAAAGTCCTTGATATCAATTAGACTAAAACCTGTAAAGACTAAAACCTCTGATGAAATGACTTCAAATTTCATGCCACTGTAAAATGTTTGATTTTTTGGAAAAAAAAAAACAACAACAAAAAAAACCCTTTTAGTTATTCAATGATAAAAGAAGACAAAAATGGAAAGATCATAATAGATCGATGAAATTAACACATCATCTGAACATCAGATACTCATTGAGAATTGCTTTAAACTTATATCTTACTTGCCATGTCCTTCAAGCAAAATATTTCAGATAGTTTTCCTCTTTTTCTTTAATTCTGTATTAGACATTTAGAAACTGAGACTCAGAGTAATTAAATGACTTTGCCAAGGTCAAACAAGTATGAGTATGAGTGGTGCTCACTGGAGGACTTTGCTACTCTATTATCCTGTGAATCCCTCAAAGGCTAACTTTCCAGTTGCCACTGGGTTTGAGGACAGCACAAAAAACAAGCAATACCATTATCTGCCTTCTTTTGGAAATTAAGTTCCAGGTTTTATACAGTTTTTTTTTAATTTTACCCTTCCTAGATGCTTGTATGAATTTTTTGATAGACTATATTATTTGAAATGCACTAAGGAGCATGTGCTCCCCTTTATTTCTGGGGCAGGAGTCTCTGACTATAGGCGATTTCCAATCGATATTCTCTATTGCTTGAGCACAGTCTTCAAATGAAATCGTTTAGTGGGAAAATTGCCTTCTTTATTTGAAAAGATTAATATTTAAAGAAACTAGATATTTTATAGTAATAATATTACTAACCTCAAATGTTTGTTTTATAAGTTTATTCACAATGCAGTTATTTTTTATCTAATCGGAACTTTGTACACTGAAACACATATAAATAGTATTTCATTCTTTTTGTTGTTTTTGTGTTTTGCAAGATTGGGTATGGTTTGTTTTTCATTTGTCATGTGATAGATAACATTTAGAAAGCTTTCTTCTCTCAGTTATTGGCATGTTGGATAGGACATGTGGTACCAGATGCTCTTATTAGAAATGGTCTGTGAGGAGTTTGAACCAGAGTAGGCTGTTGAGGCATCTCTACCGCCCGTTAGTCTCTGAATCCAAGTCATTTCTTGGTATAATTCACTAGTAGAGGCGGCCTCCTTCTGACCATTTCATTTGGTAAGTTGCATATTTTGTAGTCTTCATCCAGTTTTTCTTTTCATCTTTATTTTCCCTAAACTCCATGAAGGTGGTTAAAACTAGAAATGGTAGACTATGATTTATTTATCACTTAAATTGATAACCAATAATAATGACTCTGATGAAATGTGTATTAGATTTTCATGACTCTGTAAAATATGGTTGAATTTTTGAATATTCTTTCACTTACCAAATGATAAAGAAGAAAAAACAGAAAGTTGTACTATGCCAATGAAATAATACACCACCTGATCATTCAAATCATCATTGAAGATTGCTTTAAAATTACATTCTTATTTGCCATATATTCATCGTCGAACAATATATTTCAAATGATTTTCCTTTTTTTGGAACTCATAACTTGGAGGATGGGATATTGATTTGTAAAAATTATTTATAATGCTTCTATCTAGAATGTCAGGGGAAAATATTCAACTTCATAAAACATGGAAGACAAATAAAATATTTTGGAGAACGTGACTGATGGACTGAAAAATATGAAAGGAAATTGTCTGAAAGATTCTTTTGTACAGTCACCTGGATTATATTACTGGGACAAGAATGAATAAATACTGGTAGGAAAGTTAGGTTTTACTTTAACATCGGTAAACTTGAGGGCATTTCCTAAAACAATCAAAATTACCGAAATTGAACTTTATTTTTAGAAATATATATGGCTACAAGGTTTGCTTCAAGTATTTCTCAGAAGTTAAAATATATACAGAGATTCCAATTCTAAATTATTTTAGTGAAATGAAAGTTGGGTTGTAAAAGGATGAAGGAATAATAATCAATTGATGGAGAAGCGTGGTTTTATTTTATTTTTAAAGATCATAAGTTTAAACATGACTATTAAAAAAGGAAAGATGACCTGTAGTTAAATGAGATGTATGGTAGGATTTTCAGAATATTATGATGAATGAAAGAAATATTTAAGAATATAACTCTAATAGAAAGTAAGGAAGTAGAATAAAGAAAGAACAAAAATATTAAAAAGTAATTTTAAGAAAAATAAAGCCATCATATATGTTATCACAATTAATATTAATGGGTTGAGCATCCTATGAAAAGACAGGCTCTCAGATTGTTCTAAAATTAAAATTCACCTATACATTGCTTACGAATAAACATACCTAAAACCAGCATCAACATGTTCTTTAACGAAAGTATAGGCAAATAACATATGAGGGAATAACAAGCTAATTGAAAGCAGAGGATGCAATATTCCTGTCTGATCAATTTGATTTCAAGGCCAGAGGCAAAGCCTAAAGAAGCAAAACAAAATAAACTAATGAAGGGCTCCAAACAAATGAAAAGGCTTAGTGTTCGGAAATGAAATGACACTTTAAAAAATATCCACTATTCATAAAAAAGAAACAAAAACTTAAATTACAGATTACCTTGAAATGAATAAAAAGTTATATACTTCATATTGAAATTTATGGGTACAGCCAAAACTACATTTAGAGGAAATTGTAGACATAATGCTTTTATTATTAAAAATAAAAATTGGAAATCAAATGAAGTCTTAAGTTTCAGAAAATAAAAAGGAACAGGAACAATATAATGCATCAAAAGAAAATAGAGAGAAATTAATAAACACCAGTATGAGGTGCAATTAATGCAAGAGAAAATAAAACAAAATCAACAACAAATACATCATAAAGTATAAATAATATCAAAGCTTTGAGAAATTTATTGGAAAAATGCATAAAATATAAAACTGGCAAATCCGATTAAGAATATAATAGATGATAGGAATAAGAAAGGTAAAATAACTACATTAAAGTGCATTAAAAGAGTAAAATTATAAGAAACTATTACATGTCACTATATAATCATGCATTTGAATGTGGTACATTTGAAGTTGATGATTTTATAACAATACAAATTGCTAAAATTGTCTAAAGTATTCATAGAGAACTTGAATAGACTAAAAACTATATGAAACAATTGAAAAGATTTTTTAAATCTTTGTTTTCCATGTTTTTTAATATGAAATATTATAGTATGTATTTATTTCTAGAAAATTTATAATGTCACTTTTCTTCTTTCCTCTTTCATATATTGGATATTTAAAAGAGTGTAACTTCATTTCCAAATTTTGCCAGTCACAGATAATTTTGTAGGTTATTCTTACTTTATCAATACTTTTAAGGAATAGTTAATTGATTTTTCTGTTATTTCAACTACCCCTAGAAGAATAGCAAAATGAGTTTTCCAGCTTATTTTCCAAAGGCATTATAATTCCAATTTGGAATCCTGGTAAAATAGGGGGAGAAAAAAGAAAAAGAAAAAAGAAAATGATAGACATTTATTTACAGAAATGTTTACACAGAAATAAGCATTATATCAAAAAAAGCCAACCAAGAAATGCTAGTATAAATGTAGTTATTTTAACATTAGAAAATCTATATGCATAACTCTTTTTAAAAGAAATTAAAGGATAAAAATTTCATAAATGTATATGGATTCTAAAGAGAAAGCATTTCATGAAGGTAAGCAGACATTTCTGATTTTTTTTTATTTCAATAGATTTAGGGGTACAGTGTTTTTGGTTACATGGATGAATTGTATAATATTTAAGTCAGGGCTTTTAGTGTACCCATCACTGGAATAGTGTACATTATACCCGATAGGTAGATTTTGATCCCTCACCCTTCCCACACTTACCCTTTCTTAGTTTTCAATGTCCATTACACTATGTTGTGATTATATATACTCCTCGTTTAGCTTCCACTTACAAGAGAGAATGTGTACTATTTATCTTTCCATTCCTGAGATATTTCACTTAGGATAATGGTCTCCAGTTCCATCCAAGTTGCTGCAAAAGACATTATTTTATTCCTTTTTATGGCTGAGTTGTACTCCATGGTATATATACACCACATTTTCTTTATCCACTCCTCAATTGATGGGCACTTAGTTTCATTCCTTATCTTTGAAATTGTGAATTGTGCTGTGAGAAATATTCATGTACAGGTGTCTTTTTTATAAAATGACTTCTTTTCTTTTGGTTAGATACATAATACTGGGATCAAACGATAGATCTACTTTTAGTTCTTTGAAAAATCTTAATACTGTTTTCTATAGAGATGGTACTTGTTTATATTCCCACCAAGAGCATGTAAGCGTTCCCTTTTCACCACATATGTGTCAACATCTATTGTTTTTTGACTTTTTAATAATGGCCATTCTGACAAGGGTAAGGTGGTATATCACTGTGGTTTCAATTTGTATTTCCCTTATAGCTGGTGATGTTGAGCAAATTTTCATACATTTGTTGGCCATTTGTCTATTTCTTTTGAAAAAAATCTGTTCAAGTCTTTTATCCACTTCTTGATGGGGTAATTTTTTTGCATGCTGATTTGTTTGAGTTCTTTGTAGGTTCTGGATATTGTCAGATGTATAGTTTGAGAATATTTTCTCCTATTCTATAGATTGTCTATGTACTCTGTTGATTATTTCCTTTGCTGTGCAAAGGCTTTTTAGTTGAATTAAGTCTCATTTATTTATTTTTATTGTTGCTGTATTTGATTTTGGGTCCTTCATCATAAATTCTTTGCTTAGGTCAATGCCCAGAAGAGTTTTTCCTAAATTTTCTTTTAGAATTTTTATGGTTTTGGGTCTTAAAGTCTTTTTTTAAAAATTTTAGAATATTACAGAGGTACACACATTTTGGTTACATAATTTGCTTTTGTATAGTTTGAGTCAAAGTTATAAATGTGCCCTTCACCCAGATAGTGTGCATTGTACCCATTAGGTGTGAATTTACCTATCCCCATCTCTCCCCTCCCACCTATTTGATTTCCATTGAGTTTTACTTCCATATGTGCACATAAGTGTTGATCGATTGGTTCCAATTTAGTACTGAGTACATGTGGTGCTTGGTTTTCCATTCTTTACATACTTCACTTAGAAGAATGGTCTTTCGTTCCATCGAAGTTGTTACAAAAGATACTAGATGACCATTTTTATGGCTGAGTAGTACTCCATGGTATACATATACCACATTTTATTAATCAACTCATGTATTGGACACTTAGGTTGTTTCCACATCTATCTTGAATTAATTTTTGTATATGGTGAGAGATAGGAATCTACTTTCATGCTTCTGCATGTGGCTATTCATTTTCCCAGCACCACTTATTGAACAGAGTGTCCTTTCTCCAGTGCATGGTTTGTCTGCTTTGTCAAAAATCGGTTGTAGGTATATGAATTTATTTCTGGGTTCTCTATTCTGTTCCATTTTTCTGTGTGTCTACTTTTATACCTATACCATGCTGTTTGGGTTACTATAGCCTTGTAATATAATTTGAAGTCAGGCAACGTGATGCCTCTAGCATATCAGACTTTTAAAAAATTGAATGTAAAATAGGAGTATTTCGATAAAGACTACTTACTTGAATACCAGTAAACAATATGACAGTAAAACTTTAAGAGCATTAAAAATAAATCAGAAAACATAACAAGCTGACTACTACTTGTACTATATCATTGTCTTGAAGATTCTAAATAATGAAGTGTGACATAATAATGGCAAAAGCAGTATAACTTTTTAATAAAATAGTTGACAATTTACCATTACTCATAGGTAACACTATAGAATAATAGAAATTCCAAGAAAAGCAAAGTAATACACTAAGATAATATTAAGTTAGCTGAATAAGAGTGGATAGTCAGTAAAATATTAAAAAAAAAATTAAAAAGCCAATATATTCCATTTACTAACTTAATGATTCTATGAAAAACAACAACAAAGCCCACAAAACAAGAGAAAACAAAATAAAACAAAACCCTCTACACTCTCTGAGCACCAATGAGTTCATCCTTAAAAATAATCACATTAAACGATAAATGTATATCAACAGCACTGACAAATATGTAAATTTTATTTTTCCTTTTGACTTCTGATTTTTAAAATATGTTTAAGAAGGTCCTCTGGACCATCACATTTATAAAAATATCTTCAAATATTTATTTCAAAATCGTTATTGTCATTATTTACAGTTAACCACTAAGCTACCTAAAATTTATTTTGAATATATCATGAGG
The DNA here is from genome assembly GCA_004363605.1 of Indri indri. NCBI lineage: Eukaryota > Metazoa > Chordata > Mammalia > Primates > Indriidae > Indri > Indri indri. The sequence continues at coordinate 1,084 of RJWJ010022144.1, read as the reverse complement.
AGGGGCTCTAATTTTATTATAATACTAACAAATAGATAATTATTTTTCTCTAAAATATATATTAACTAATCCATCTTTTGCACTCTAAAATGGAATGTTACACTTACCATATATTGAGTTCTGATGTGTACTTGGTTCTATTTCTAATCTTTGTCCCACCAATACACTCTTGTGCCATACTAGTTTAATTAAGATAGCTTTTGAGAAAGATTTAATATCTGAATGGGCAAAGCCCTACTATTAATCTATTTTTACAGAATGCCTCTATAATTACCAACAGTTATTCTTCTAATGAATTTTAGAATGATTTTCCAACATTTTTATAATTCTAATTAAAATTGAATTAACTTTACGTATTGGGGATGGTGGACATTTATTTATATTAAGTGATCCCATGTAAGAACATGTATATCTCCACATCTTTTGTGTCATCCAGTAAAGTTTTACGTTTAGAGTAACTAAACTTTTTAAATTGTATCAAAGTGGTTTAGTCTCAATTAAAACCGTTAGCATCTATTAATATATGAAGCTGTACTTGCCTTTTGTGTCTAATATTTCACTAAGGAAAGCCAAATTCCAACAACACTTCTGTGTGATAACAGTTCTGGTCAGAGCCTGAAGCCACATGTCAACAGTATTGTACATTCAGAATTGAAGCATCAACTCGAAGAAATTTGTTTATTGTCCCACGTTAAATAAATTTGCCAGTATTCCTTGTATACTGAAATGTACACAAGATACGGTGCTATCATAGTATGGTGGGTATACACGTGCATATGTGTATTTTTGCTAGGAAAAATGGAAAATCTATCTATAATTATAGAATGCATTTAATTTTAAAATGTTTCTCAGTGGTCATTCATTCACAACTAAATATGGACCTAATCTGTTTGAGACAGAATAACATTGAATATTGCATGCATGTAAATATTGTAGTCATTTTTTAAAATAATAAATTAATAGAGTTGAATGAGGACTGTTTTGTCAATGAAATATTTTACTGACTAATTTTTCTTATTTCTTTAATTTCTGATGTATAATTTGTTTTGACATAATGCACTTACCCCATGGATAGAATAACACC
>RJWJ010022143.1:0-27129 GCA_004363605.1 Indri indri | reverse complement strand
CAGCTCTACAAAAAAGAAAAAAAAAAAACAAACCATGACCCCTTTACTCCACCTAGTGGCGGAGGCAGGCCCTTTAGCGCGGTGCGTGGGGCGGGGGTCGAGTCGCCTGGCCGAGGTGGTGGTTATGTGTCTGGGGTCACAGTTCTACAAGCGGTCTCCCTCAGTTCACCCTCAGTTGCCCGTCACCTTGGCGGGCAGCGCGGCGACTGAATGGAACAGGGCCACCGCAGACCGCCTGGAAACTCCGCAGAAGTATCGATCTTTCTCCCTTTTCCACCCTTTCAGAGGCGGGGCTTGAGTCGCCGCCTGGGACAGACTATCCGCAGATTTGGGAGAAAAAGTGGCTTCACGCGCTACTCTCCTCCTCAAAGGGCGCGACCAGCTCTGCGGCGGCTGCAGCGGCTCTGAGTCAGGACGTTGCCTGGGAAACAAGCCCCAGCGTCTAGAGGCTTTGGGCTCCCCGAATGGTGTCTGCCCACCCCCTGCTAGTCAGCTCTGGAGCCGACTGCACCGGGAGGGCATCCGGAGCTAGGGTCCGCAGCTGCCGTCTCCCAGAGCCGCCCGCTGAGCCTGCCGCCTCCCCAACACACGCGACTCTGGACAGATCCGCGGAAGGACTCTGTGCTGTGTCTCTCCCAGTGCCCGCCGGACTTTCAGCGATTTCTATGGGCAGAGCCTCTTTTATGGAGTTCCCCTCCCCCGATCTGGTCCTGGCAGTCACCTGTGGTGAGAAGCCTGTCTCCAAACTCTCCCCTGTGTGCTCAGGCAGCGTCCGATCCGGGAAGCGCCTGCTTGGGTCAGTCCCTCCCCTCCGATGCTGACCCAGCGCTGCGCTCCTGCAAATTCAAAATGCACCCCGCTCCTGTCTGCACTTCCCACTGCTTGTCTGTCGATCAGTGCCCCCGATTCGCACAGACTTCTGGCACTTCCCTGCCTGCATGGGAGTGGGGTTTGGTAAAGGAAGAGTCGTCTTCCTGTGAGTCAGATCTCACTGCTGGAGCCAGCCCTCCAAGGGGCGCGGTAGACCCGAGCTGCACTCCCCACCGTTTGACCCGCACTCTCCGGTATTTGCTATCGCTTCTCCACTTCACCTTGTTTTTCCGCAGCACTGCTTGTCCCTCACTGTTTCTCTGTAGATTCACGAAGCTGATCCTGTGGGAGAGCGCCTCACTCGCGTGTGGGTGTCTGTGTTCTGCCTCATCTTTGTTCTTAATGCAGTTAAGTTACTAGGAAAATGTTTATCCTTTTCAGTATCGCATTTACATTTTATTAGGCAAAATGGAAGCAGTTCTCAATCAATCTGGGGTTAATTATTCCCTGATACTGAGGCAAGTTGGAGTTAGACTTCTCATCCTCCCCAGAGAGTGCCCCATTTCCTGCCCCTTCTCTGGCTTTTCTGTCTACTGAGCTGTCCATGCCACCCCACCCCAAACTTCCCCACCCATACAGGTGTGCCTGACTCATCCCCATCCACCAGAATTGACAGAGGAGAAGCCTGTATATATATTATGTGCTACTCATCACTGTGAGGCCTATCAGATTCTACCAGTTCAGACATCATGGAAGATCTCATGGTTTAGTACTATGTGGCCATGAAGAACATCATTGGAAAGGTGAAAGTGAGGGAGCCCAGAGAAGTTGAAAGGGTATAGGCTTTTGAATTGACACTTGTTCTTCTACCTGTAGCTATAAGTGTAGCCAAGTTCCCTAATGTCCTAAGGTTTCTAGAGATTCCATTTACAAGTAATTGTAATACAAAACATAAAAAGAAAGCAAATAGCAAAAGGAAAGCAAACTAACATAGCCATATTAGTATTAGTATGACATTTAAGCTTAAATGTACTAAATAGGATAAAGAGGGTCATCAACAATAATATGTCATATTTTCTGAATAGTCATAACATAAGAGTCCATCACCAAAACTCTTAGAATGAGAAATAGAAGCACACATTTATAGTAGAGATTTTAATGCTCTTATTTCAAAATGGAGCATCTCTATAAAAAAAAAATAAGTTAAAAGCAGAATAATCGACTAAAACCTTTACAAATTGTGTGTGTTATATATATATAATTTCAAATAGATTATATTTATTTTTCTCCATAGAGCCATAAAAATGGTAATCAATCATTGAGCTTTCATAATCCGTGTCTGACTTTGCTTTGTAATTTGGAGACCCTAAGATTAGTCAGACCTAGCTTCACGCTTTTGATTGAGAAGCCATATATGTGAACAAGTAACAGTACTAAATTTGTCTAGGTGATATGTAAACATTTGTGTCAACTTAGTGGAACACAAAGAAAGAAATAATTATTTCTACTTGTGCTGAGGATGGGGGACCAGAGATGGAGAGAAAGAAAGGATTCATAGAGAAACGGTTACTTGGGTTGAGATAAAACATAAATGGGACCTCAACCTCCTCAGGTAGAAAAGGTTCAGGGAAGGTTTTAGTCAGAGGGCATGGTATGTGTAGAAATATACAGCATCCAGAGGGGCATGAAAGGAGAAAGCAGCATGGAGGGAGAAAGCATTTCATTATCTACCTCAAACTATTATAAAGGGTGATGCCACTTAAGAGTACGCTGCCACCAGGTGGCAGTAGGACCCTTTGTCTTATGTTCCAAGGCATAATGCAGTTAGTTAACTCAATAATGTGTTGGCGTTTCCACTTAATAACCATTTCTAAAGTTACCTATATAAATAGTACAAAATAAAGCTCATCAACTTAAGTGTGTAAAAGCTATTACTTTCTTTTCTTTCCAACAGTGATCTTTTCTTTTACTATCTCTATTGGGCCGGATTGTGGAAACTTAATCTCAGCTGTTTAGAGATTCCTTACCCTATGATCCTCTACTTTTCACCAGGGCTGTATTTAAATTCTGGAGAGGGGAGGCTCAGCATTCAAGATAGCTGACTACAGGAATCTGGTACTCGCCTTCTCCACAAAGAACGAAAATAGTGTAGTTAATCACATTTCAACTAAATCATTTAAGATGGAAACCTAGAATTCAACAGAGAAGTGACAGGAAACACCTAAGGCAAGGAAGGAGAAGGAAGAAAGGCAGCCTGCTTGGCTGGGATTGGTTTGGAGCCCAGAAAGGCTCCCGAATGTGGGAAAGGGTAAATGAGAGCCCCCCAGTGGTCCACATTCCCGCCATAAACTCTTGCAATCCTAGCCATGGGAAAACCCCTCAAACCTCATGAGCCCTGAGACTGACATAGGGAACTGCCTAGAGACGATGTGATAGCATTGCTCCAGAGAGGGAGCTCACACTGTGTCCCACATACCTCCCAATTTCTAAGCAGCTGCAGCAAGGTGCTATTTTGAGAGCCCAGTCTCCATGAGACTGCATCCTGCCCTGGGGCACAACAGTCCCTGCATTTCCGCATCCTTGGATACCCATTGATCTCCACCCTACAACTGCCACCACTGATGGCTGCTGCCAACAGGGCCAAAGCATGAACCATTGATGTTGACCTTGCTGCCCCCAGGAAGGGGGCTGCCATGCATTTACAAGTGTCCTGAGGACAGGCTACCCTGCCCACCTCGGTAACCTTGGACTAAAGTACATGCTCCCCAGCTGCCTGCCAATGGCTGATGCAACTGAAAGCAATCCTGCAGCCCTGAGCAGCAGGACCACAGTATAGACACTGCCAACCCCACCCAAGTATTCCACCACACCAGGACCTGGAAATCATGCTGCCTACCACAGCCAGTGCTTTCATGTGCCACTAGGGAGCCTAAAGTCAGGCCACTCAGCCCAGCTCTGCCCCATTAGTGCCCAAGCCCAGCCCAGTCCACCACTATTGGCACCTAAGCACTCATCCTGGGGTCCTGAGAATAGACCCACCCAACCTGCCACTACCACCACAGCTGACACCCACTTGCATGTGCCATTTGTGGGCCTGAGGATTGGCTCACTTAGCCCATTGCAGTCATTGCCAACATCAGTGTGGACCTTTTAGGAGTGAGAAGGTTGTGCAGCCACTGCTTCTGCCATCAGCCATGCCACACCAGCAGCTCAGGGCCCTGAGGACCTGCCCACCTGTCTGGCCCACTGCTGCCACTGCTGGCACCCAAATAAGCCACCTGGAGGCCCAAGAATCAGCCTGCCTGGACCTGCTGACAATGGTGCTGTATATCCTGCCAGAATAAGCTTCATAAATGAATGTGAAATAAAGTGTTTCCCAGACAAGCAAATGCTAAGGGAATTTGTCACCGCTAGACTGCATTCCCCCTAAAAAAAATGCTCAAAGGAATCTTAAACATGGAAACAAAAGGTTGATAGTCACCATCATGAAAACACATGAAAATATAAAACTCACAGGTCTTATAAAACAAGCACACAAAAGAGGAAGAGAAAGGACTCAAATGACAATATGATAGAATTCAGTTCAACCAAACGACAAAGACAAACAGAGAAAAAAGGAAACAAGGAATTTATAAAACAACTAAAAAACAATTAACAATATGACAGGAATAAAACCTCACATATCAATATTAACCTTGAACATGAACAGATTACATACTCCACTTAAAAGATATAGGGTGGCAGAATGAATTTAAAAAACATGAACCAACTATATGTTGCTTACAAGAAACTCACCTTACTTATAACGGCACATATAGACTGAAAGTAAAGGGATGGACGATGATATTCAATGCAAATAAAAACCAAAAGTGAGCAGGAGTAGCCATACTTACATCAGAAAAAAACAGATTTTAAATAAAAAATAGTAAAAAAAAAATGACAAAGAAGATCATTATATAATGAGAAAAGGATCAATACATCAAGAAAATATAACAATTCTAAATATATATGCACCCAAAACTGGAGCACCCAGATTCACAATACAAATATTACTAGACCTAAAGAAAGAGATAGACAGCAATACAATAATTGTGGAGGACTTCAACACCCCACTCAGCATTAGATAGATCATTGAGACAGATAATCAACAAATAAACATTAGATGGATATCGGACTTTACAGCAAATGGACCTAACAGACATTTACAGAATATTCTATGCAACAACTACAGAATATACATTCTTCTTATCAGCACATGTAACATTCTCCAGAACAGACCATATGTTAGGCCACAAAACAAGTCTCAACAATTAAAAAAATCAAAATCATATCAGGTATCTTCTCAGACCACAGTGGAATAAAACTAGAAATCAATACCAAGAGGAACTTCTGAAAATACACAAACATGGAAATTAAATAACATGCTTCTTAATGATCACTGGATCAACAAAGAAATTAAGACAGAAATTAAAAATTTTTTCAAACAAATGAATATGGAAACACAATACACCAAAACCTGTGGGATACAGCAAAATCAGTGCTCAGAGAGAAGTGTATAGTATTAAATGCCTGCATCAAAAAAGTAGAAAGATTATAAATAAATTAACAACCTAACATCGCCCCTCAAGGAGCTAGAAAAGCAAGAACAAACCAAACTCACACTTAGCATAAGAAAAGAAATAAAGATCAGAGAAAACTAAATGATGTAGAGAAACAATACAAAAGATCAACTAAAAGAAAAATTGTTTCTTCAAAAAGTAAACTAAATCAATGAATGTCTACCTGAAGTAACCAAGAAAATAAGACAGAATATACAAATAAAGAAAATCAGAAATGAAAAAGGAGACATTACAACTGATAGAAATACAAAAGATCATCAGAGACTATTATAAACAATACGTACTCACAAACTGGAAAACCTCACAAACCTGATAAATTCTTTGAAACATGCAACCTAAGATTGAACCAAGAAAAAATAGAAAATCTGAAGAGACCAATAATGAATAATGAGATTGAAAATCAGTAATAAAAATTCTCCCCAAAAAGAAAAGTCCAGGACCAGACAGATTCACAGCCAAATTTGACCAAACATACAAAGAAGAAATTATACCAATTCTCCTGAAACTGCTCCAAAAATTGAGGAGGAGGGAATTCTCCATAACTCACAAGGCCGGTATCACCCTGATACCAAAATCAGACAAGAACACAACAAAAAAGAAAACTACAGACCGATATCCTTGATGAACATAGATGTAAAATTTCTCAACAAAATACTAGCAAACTAAATACAACAGCACATTGAAAAGCTAATACACCATGATCAAATGGGTGTTATACCAGGTATGGAATGATGGTTTAACATACACAAATCAATAAACGTGATACATTGCATAAACAGAATGAAGGAAAAAAAACCCATATGGATCATCTCAAAAGACAAAGAAAAAATATTTGATAAAATTTAGCATCCTTTCCTGATAAAATCCCTCAACAAACTAGGCATAGAAAGAACATACCTCAAAATAAGAAAGGCTATATGTGAAAAACCCACAACCGAGCAATCAGGCAAGAGAAGAAAATAAAAGGCACCCAAATAGGAAAAGAGGAAGTCAAATTATCCCTGTTTTCTGATGATGTGATATTATAATCTAGAAAACATTACAGACTCCAACAGGAAGCACTTAGATTTGATAATGAATTTAGTAAAGAATTTGTATTTTGGAATACAAAATCAATGTACAAAAATCAGTAGCATTTCTATACAGCAATAACGATCCAGCTGAAAACCGATTAAAGAAGGCAATCCCAGTTACAAGAGGTACAAAAATTATAAAATACCTGGGAATGTAGTTAATCAAGGAGGAGAAAGATCTCTACAAGGAAAACTACAAAACATTGATGAAAGACATTGTAGATTACACAAAAAAATGGAAAAGCATTTTATGCTCATAGATTGGAAGAATTAATATCATTAAAATGGCCATGTTGCCTAAAGCAATCTACAGATTCAATGCAATTCCTATCAAAATGCCAACATCATCTTATAAAGAATTAGAAAAAAAAAATCCCCAAATTCATGTGGAATCACGAAAGAGCCCGAACAGCCAAAGAAATCCTGAACAAAAAGAATAAAGCTAGAGGTGTCACATTATCTGACTTCAAATTATACCACAAGGTTGTTTTAACCAAACAGCATGGTACTGGTATAAAGATAGACACATAGATCAATGGAACAGAATATAGAACCCAGAAATAATGCCACATGTTTGTAGCCAAGTGATCTTTGACAAAAATCTACAAGAACATACACTGGGGAAAGGACACCCCTTTCAGTAAATGGTGCGGGGAAAATTGGATTGCCATATGCAGAAGAATGAAACTGCACCCCAATCTCTCACCATATAGAAAAATCAACTCAAGATGGATTAAAGGCTCAAATATAATACCTGAAACTATAAAAATACCAGAAGAAAACTCAGGGATAACTCTTCTGGACTTTGGTCTAAGCCACGAATTTATGACTAAGACCTCAAAATCACTGGCAGCAGAAACAAATATAGACAAATGGGACTTAATGAAACTGAAAAGCTTCTGAATAGCAAAAGAAATAATTGCAAGAGTAAATAGACAACCTACGGAATGGGAAAAATAATTGCAAACTATGCATTCAACACGTGACTAATATCTAGAATTAACAAGAAACCCAAACAACTCAACAAAAAATAAGCAAATATTAATAATCCCATTGAAAAATGGGCAAAGACCATGAATAGACATTTTTCAAAAGAAGACATACAAATGGTCAACAGGCATATGAAAAAAATGCTCAATATCACTAATCATCAGAAGAATGCAAATAAAAACCACAATGAGATATCATCTTACACCAGTCAGAATGGCTATCACTAAAAAGACAAAAAATTACAGATATTGGGGGGAGGAGCCAAGATGGCGGACGAGAAAAGCCGCCAGTCAGAGTGTCTCTGCAAAAAAAATCTTCTAAAAAAGATTTTAGAAGAAAGTGAAAAAACTAAACTAGCAAAAAAACATAGATTGGGTGAGGGTAGGAAGGAAGGGTGCCTGAAACTACAGGAGACTCCATGGGAACACATTGCGGAGGAGAACTAGAAGGAGAAAGGTCCCCAAGAGGCTTGGAGACCAGTGACAAGGGTAGGTAGAGCAGATAACTTTCCCCTCCCTTGCATCTTGGACTGTTGGTGGGCTCCTGAGCAGGTGGAGAGACCTGCCATCACTAGCCTAGAGATGGCTGCTGCCAGTGAGTCGTGGCCTCTTGCAGACAGAGCACCAGGCTTCCAGCATCCTCAGAGCACCTCCCCACACACAGACCTGAGCCTATTGGCAAACGCCACATTACTCCATTCTCTCCTTGCCCTTCCCTCCACGTGGGTGCCCAGAGAGACTATTTAGCCATGACACAGAGGCATCTCCAAGGAACGGGACCTTTCCTTTTGGGGACCTACAGCAGACTGAGGGGTACTCAGACTGTGAGCTCCCTACCTGCCAGTGCTCCCAGGTGCTGCTTGTCTGGTGACTCCAGGAGAGTGGGGCAAATCCTGAGGTGGAGTAAAATCGATCCAGGTTGGGCAACCTGTAGGTGATTCGAGACCAGCACCCCTCCCTCTGGCACGGTCAGGGATTGATCTCCAGGGCCCAGGGGACAGGACTGCAGACCAGACCCTGTACACCTAGGTCACAATCGCACTGCCCCAGGCACAGAAGGGAGATCTGTGAAAGAGCCTACTGGGGAGTGTGTGCCCTCAGGTGCAGATCAGCGTGCCTGAGCGGCAACTTTCCTCCCAAAGGAGGACTGTGCACCCAGCTCAGTTTGCGATCCTGGGGAGGGAACCTCCTGGCCCACATCACAGCCAGGGGAGATCCATTGGCCTGAGGTCCTGCCTGTTGGCAGATGACTGGGAGAGGCCACGGAGAGGGGGAGGGTAGAGGGGAGCGAGACCTGATCCAGAGTGCAGGTCTCAGACAGCCCCACCCCCCAAGCCCAGACATTTCGTCTGGGTGGAGCCATTTCAGCCCCTAACAGCAGCTTTGCACCGAAGCAAAGAACAGACCTTTGACCCCTGCTAACAGCATTTGTGGAGCCTGAGGGCAGGCTTATCCAACCCAGCCTCGCCCAGACTCACTCCCGGACCTGCCCCCACCGAGGGGGAGAATAAGGACACACCTGGAAGTCCCAGGGCCCCACCCACCACCCGAGGCACAAGAGGGCCGCTCCAGAGGAACAGGAGCTGGCTACATGACCCAAAAACAGCACTGCAGCTCGCTCTTCCCAGCAAGTGACACCTACTGACAAGGAGATCATTCTGCACACCCTTTTACTGCATCTACTGATTCATCATAAAGGGTGTGGTCGAATCTCAGCCACAAACGCCACCTACTGGCTCAGAGACTAAACAGGGTGTGTCATTATCCAAACGAAAATCTAAACGCAAGAAGGGACAACTGATCCAGATGGGAAGGAACCAGCAAAAGAACTCTGAAAGTATGAAGACTCAAACGGAAAGCACACCCCCAAAGAGGAACCACAGCTGCCGAGCAATTGACATTAACGAAACTCAGAACACTAAAATGACAGAAGAAGAATTTCAAACATGGATTGTAAGAAAACTCAATGACATACAAGAAAAAATGGATTACCAACACAAAGAAATCACGAAAAGAATCCAGGACTTGGAAGAAAAATTCACTAAAGAACTTGAAATATTAAAGAAAAATCAAACCAATCTCCTGGAAATGAAGGACTTATTCAGGGGACTACAAAACACAGTGGAAAGCCTCGAGAACAGGGTAGACAAACAGAAGAAAGAATCTCAGAGATTGAAGACAACTCTTTCCAATTAAACAAGTCAGTCACAGAGATCGAGCAGAAAATTAAGAGAAAAGAAATAAGCCTACAAGAAATGTGGGATTATGTGAAAAAACAGAACGTGAGGGTGGTAGGGATTCTGGAAGGTGAAGAAGAAAACACTCAAGGGCTGGATAAGCTATTTGAAGAATTAATAGAGGAGAAATTCCCAGGCCTTGCTCAAAATCTAGATATACAAGAAGCTCAATTGACCCCAGGGAGATTCAATGCAAATAAGAAGACACCACGTCATGCAGTCATCAGATTGACCAAAATATCCACTAAAGAGGCCCTTCTACGAGCTGTAAGGTGAAAGAAACAAGTAACATACAAAGGAAAGCCCATCAGAATAACTCCAGACTTCTCAACCGAAACCCTACAAGCAAGAAGAGACTGGGGACCTATTCTCACTCTTCCGAAACAGAACAATGCCTAGCCTAGAATATTGTACCCTGCAAAACTAAGTTTCATATATGAAGGAGAAATAAAGACATTCTCAGATAAGCAAAGACTGAGGGAATTCACCAAGACGAGACCACCTCTCCAAGAAGTACTAAAACAGAATTATGCAAGGATCAGCACAATAAACACCCACGAATGTGAAACCACTCAAAAGTTAAAGATCAAAGGCTAGATTCCACAATGACTCAAGAGAGAAAACAAAGCAACAAAATTCAACCCTACAGAATGAACAGTAATTCACCCTACTTATCAGTTCTCCCAATAAATGTAAATGGCTTGAACTCCCGTCTCAAGAGACATAGCCTGGCTGAATGGATAAAAAAAAAAAAAAAAAAAAAAAAAATCCAAGCATCTGCTGTCTCCAGGAAACGCATCTAACCTACAAGGATGCATTTAGACTTAAGGTAAAGGGGTGGAAATCAATATTTGAAGCAAGTGGAAGCCAAGAGAAGGCTGGTGTGGCAGTTTTGATCTCAGGTAACTTAGCTTTTAAATCAACAAAAGTAATGATAGACAAAGAGGGTCACTATATAATGGTGAAGGGTACAGTTCAACAAGAATACATAACAATTCTAAATATGTATGCACCCAACTTATGTGCACCCAGATTCATAAAGCAAACTCTACTTGATCTAAACAAATTGATAAACAGCAGCACCATAATAGTCGGAGACTTCAACACCCCACTGACAGCACAGGACAGATCCTCCAAACAGAAAATTAACAAAGAAATAATGGATTTAAACAGAACTCTAGAACAAATGGGCCTGACTGACATTTACAGGACATTCTACTTAAAACCACTGAATATGCATTCTTCTCATCAGCTCATGGGACATTCTATAAGATTGACCATATTCTAGGACACAAAGCATGTCTCAAAAAATTTAAAAAAATAGAGATCATACCATGCATCTTCTCAGATCACAGTGGAATAAAAACAGAAATGAGCCCCCACAGAAACTCTCATCCTTACACAAACTCATGGAAATTAAACAACCTTCTGCTGAATGATTCCTTCATAAACGAGGAAGTAAAGATGGAAATCAGAAGATTCTTTGAACTAAATGACAAAGGTGACGCAAGTTATCACAATCTGTGGGGCACAGCCAAAGCAGTCCTGAGAGGAAAGTTTATCTCCATAAATGCCTGTATCCAAAAGTCAAAAAGAGCACAAACAGACGACCTAATGAATCGACTCAAAGAACTGGAAAAAGAAGAACAGACTGACCCCAAACCCAGAAGAAGAAGGGAAATTAATAAGATCAAATGAGAACTAAATGAAATTGACAACAGGGAAACTATACGGAAGATTAATAAAATGAAAAGTCGGTTCTTTGAAAAAATAAACAAAATTGACACGCCTTGGGCTAACCTAATGAAAACCAGAATAGAAAAATCCCTAATAAGCTCCATCAGGAAGAAAAAAGGAGAAGTTACAACTGATGCCATGGAGATTCAAGATATAATTTATGAATATTACAAAAACCTTTATGCACACAAACTGGAAAATGTGGAGGAAATGGACAAATTTTTAGAAACACACAGCCTCCCTGGCTCAACCAGGAAGAAAAAGAATTCCTGAAGACACCAATATCAAGGACTGAAATTGAAACAGCAATAAAAAACACTCCAAAAAAGAAAAGTCCTGGACCAGACGGTTTCACACCCGAATTTTACACACCTACAAAAAAGAACTGGTGCCTATCCTGCAGAAATTATTCCACAACATCAAGAAGGATGGAATCCTCCCCAACACATTTTACGAAGCCAACACAACCCTGATACCAAAACCAGGAAAGGACACAACAAAAATGGAAAACTACAGACCAACATCCCTTATTAATATACATGCGAAAATTCTTAACAAAATTCTGGCTAACCAAATCCTGGTGCTTATTAAGAAAATAATCCATCATGACCAAGTGGGCTTCATTCCAGAGATGCAGGGATGGTTCAACATATGCAAATCTATAAACGTAATTCACCATATAAACAGAAGCAAAAACAAAAACCATGTGATTCTCTCAATAGACAGAGAAAAAGCATTTGACAAAATTCAACATCCTTTTATGATAAGAACACTTAACAAAATAGGCATAGACGGGGCTTACCTAAAAATGATACGAGCCATTTATGACAAACCCACAGCCAACATCATACTGAATGGGGAAAAATTGAAAGCATTCCCACTTAGAACTGGAACCAGACAAGGTTGCCCACTATCTCCACTTCTATTCAGCATAGTGCTGGAAGTCCTGGCCACAGCAATCAGACAAGAGAGTGGAATTAAAGGCATACGAATGGGAACAGAAGAGATCAAACTCTCACTATTTGCTGCTGCCATGATATTATATCTGGAAAACCCCATGAATTCAACCAAGAGGCTCCTGGAATTGATAAATGAATTCAGTAAAGTTTCAGGATACAAAATCAATACACACAAATCAGAGGCTTTCATATATGCCAATAGCAGTCACGCTGAGAACCAAATCAAAGACTCAATTCCCTTCACAATGGCAACAAAGAAAATAAAGTATCTAGGAATATATTTAACTAAGGAGGTAAAAGACCTCTACAGGGAGAACTGTGAAACATTGAGGAAGGAAATAGCAGAGGACACAAATAGGTGGGAAAGCATACCATGCTCGTGGGTCGGCAGAATCAACATTGTTAAGATGTCTATACTACCCAAAGTGATCTACAGATTCAGGGCGATTTGTATTTAAATGCCAACATTATTCTTCACAGATGTAGAAAAATTAACTTTACGCTTTGTATGGAACCAGAGAAGACCCCGCATAGCAAAAACAATTCTGGGCAATAAAAACAAAATGGGAGGTATCAATCTACCAGACTTCAAACTTTATTATAAGGCTGTAGTAATCTAAACAGCTTGGTACTGGCACAAAAATAGACCCATTGACCAGTGGAACAGAACTGAGAACCCGGATATAAACCCATCCTCATATAGCTACCTAATCTTTGACAAAGTAGACAAAAACATACACTGGGGAAAAGAATCCTTATTCAATAAATGGTGCTGGGAAAACTGGATAGCCACATGTAGAAGACTGAACCAGGATCCACACCTTTCACCTCTCACAAAAATCAACTCGCGCTGGGTAACAGACTTAAATCTGAGGAGTGAAACTATTAGAATTCTAGAGGAAGATGTTGGAAACACTCTTCTAGACATTGGCCTAGGCAAAGAATTTATGAAGAAGACCCCAAAGTCAATCACAGCAACGACCAAAATAAATAAATGGGACCTGATCAAATTAAAAAGCTTCTGCACAGCCAAAGAGACTGTCACAAGAGCAAACAGACAACCTACAGAATGGGAGAACATTTTTGCATGCTACAAATCTGATAAAGGGCTGATAACTAGAATCTACTCAGAACTCAGGAAAATCAACAAGAAAAAATCAAACAACCCTATCGAAAATAGGGCAAAGTACATGAACAGAAACTTTTCAAAAGAAGACAGAATAATGGCCAGAAAACATGTGAAAACATGCTCAACATCTCTAATCATCAGGGAAATGCAAATCAAAACCATGGTGAGATATCACTTCTCTCCAGTGAGACTGGCCTTTATCAAAAAGTCCCAAAACAGTAAATGCTGGCATGGATGCGGAGAGATAGGAACACTCATACACTGCTGGTGGGACTGCAAACTAGTGCGACCTCTGTGGAAAGCAATATGGAGATACAAGTAGAATTACCATTCGATCCAGCAATCCCATTACTGGGTGTCTACCCAAAAGGACAAAAGACACTCTATGATAAAGACACCTGCACCCGAATGTTTATAGCAGCACAATTCACAATTGCAAAGATGTGGAAACAATCCATGGGCCCATAAGTACATGAGTGGATTAATGAAATGTGGTGTATATATATATATATATATATATATATATATATATATATATATACTATGGCATACTATTCAGCTTTAAGAAACAATGGTTATATAGCACCTCTTGTATTCTCCTGGATAGAGCTGCAACACATTCTACTAAGTGAAGTATCCCAAGAATGGAAAAATAAGCACCATGTACTGACCAGCAAATTGGTTTCACTGGTCAACACCTAAGTGCACATATAAGAATAACATTTATTGGGTGTTGGGCAGATGGGAGGGGGGAGGAGGGGATGGGTATATGCATACATAATGAGTGCAATGTGCACCACCCGGGGGGTGGACACCCTTGAAGCTCTGACTTTCGGGGGAAGGGGGCCAGGACAACATCCATAAGCTAAACATCTGTACCCCCATAATATCCCGAAATAAAAAAAATTTACAGATATTGGTGACGAGGTGGAGAAAGGGGATCGCATACACTCTTGGTGAGAATGTTAATTAATACAACCTCTATGGAAAACAGTATGGAGATTTCTCAAAGAACTTAATATAGACCTAGTATTTGATCTAACAATCCCACTACTGGGTATCTGCCCAAAGGAAAAGAAGTCAAAGAGACACCTGCAGTTGTATTTTTATCACAGCACAACTCACAATTGCAAAGATACGGAATCAATTTAAGTGCCCATTGACCAAGCAGTGGATAAAGAAAATGTGGAATATATACACAATGAAATACTACTCAGTCATAAAAAGAATGAAATAACTTCTTTTGAGGCAACATGGATGGAACTGGAGGCCGTTATCTTAAGTGAAACAAGTCAGACACAGAAAGACAAATACTGCCTGTTCTCAATTATAAGTGGGAACTAAATAATGTGTATACATGGATGTAGAGTGTGGAATGATACATAAGGGAGGCTCAGAAGGCTGAGGGGGTGGGAGGGGAATGGATGATGAGAAATTACTTAATGGGTACAATTTTTGTTATTGAGGTGATGGATACCCTAAAAGACCTGACTTCACCACTATGCAATCTATGTACATAATAAAATTACACTTGTACCCCATAAATTTATGCAAATTAAAAAGAAAATGTAGTATATATACACAATGGAATACTATTTACCCATAAAAGGAATGAAATCATGTCATTTGTAACCACATGGATAGAAGTGGAAATCATTATGTTAAGTGAAATAAGCTAGCCATAGGAAGACAAATATCACATGCTCTCACTCATATGTGAGAGCCAAAAGAATTGATATCATGGAGGTAGAGAGTAGAATGATAGTTACTAGAGACTGGGAAGGATGGGGGCTTGGGAGCTGGGAATAAGAGAGGTTGGTTAATGGGTACGAACATACAGTTATATCAAAGGAATAAGTTTTAATGTTCAACAGCAGAATAGAGTGACTATAGTTAACAACAACATATTGTATTATTTCAAAATAGCTAGAAGAGAGGACTTGAAATGTTCCTAACCCATAGAAATGATAAATACTTGAGGTGAAGGATATCCTAAATACCCTGAATTCTATTCATGTAACAAAATATCACATGTACCCCATACATATGTACAAATATTATGTATCAATACAAAAAAATTAAAAATTCTGGAGAGGGATGCAGAGTTAGGCATATAATATTATACTTTGTATTCTTATATATCTATGCTGGAATCACTAAGATATGTTTTTCTTGTGTGGCCTTTGTTCATTTGTCTATGCTAGGCACTGACACATCTTTCTTGTTCTGATTACAGAGCCACTTCAGTTTCATTGCCTAGGAAACGTTTCATTGTTTGTGCCCTGCTCTGGATTACAGGACATTACGGCAGTTTGATTTCCCTAGATATTACACAGACATTTCTTCTTCATTCTTGCAAAATGTGATGCAACATGGGACTCTGGGACCTTGCCAGGTACCTTTCCTCTATGCAAGGGTGTTAAAACACCATTTCATTCTCCTTTTTGATATTCAGACCAATCTGTGAGTTTCGTAATCTCAGCCTAGGTTTTAGCAGACTGTAGGCTCCCTCTTCAGACTCCAGAGTGACATGTAAGCTTTCGTTGCTTTTACTTTGATACTTTCCCCCTCTTTTTTTATTTCAGCATATTACAGGGGTACAAATATTTAGGTTATATATATTGCCTTCTCCCCACCCAATTAGAAAATTTTAATCTAGTCTTAAAGGAAACACTGACTCTGAGTGTTCACTTACGCTTCTGGAAGTTTTCCTTATGGCCAGATCAAGGCCTTTTAAAGTCATAAGCCAAGAATTGACTTTGCTATTTTCTTACTTCATCAGTGACTTCCTGACCCAGATACAGTGAAGGCAGAATGTCTTTTAAAAGGGGTGTGTCTACATAGGAATATTTAATGGGGTGGGACAAAAAGTGGTGAAGGAGAGAGGTGAGCGTTCGATATAACCACCAAGGGGACTGTGAGAGGTTGCTGAGCAGAGATTTACCTGTGAGTTGTAGGGCATGAGCATGGGGCCCCAGGAAATGCTGGGACCGTGGGTGGGCATTGAAGTTACTCTGGGCAGGTGAGCGATTTTACCAAAAGCTCTCCTTATCTGCCCAGGCAAAGGACCAGAAAGGGCTAGCTGAGGAACTGGCATAAGCTTGGGCTGTTGCTGGGGATTTCCCAGGTCCACAGGGAATATTGCTAAAATTCCTGGACTGGGGACACATATAATGTGTTTATCTTCAGAACAATGAGCCATTTTTAGATTTGGACTGTTTATTACTTATATTGACAGTAAAAGGAAGAGTATCCAAAGGTGCCAGGTCCTCATAGTCCTTGTCCCATGCACCAAAAACGACAACACCAAAACAAAAGGGACCAGATGGTCCTGTATCACAGGACAAGCTATCATTAGGACATTGTATCATTAATACATAATTATTATTACATTATATCATAGGACAGTATTGGCCTTATGAAAGTATTAAATTTTCTCCAAATGTTATTTTACTATTCATGACATGACAAATCTCAAACTCCTGTATTTTCCTCATTCATTCATTCTTCCACTCTCTTGGATAACTTTTTGAGATGATGTTCTACACCTTCTCCTTTTTCTTAACTCTCCAAACCTCTACCTCCATCTTAGCTTTTATGACCTGGCTTTCTATTTCACTGAGAAAAATGAAAGGATAAGAAGAGGGCTGCTTCATGCTCATCTACCCAAGGACTGCATGGCAGCAAATGTTGCTGTCTCTTCTGCAGTATCAAGTAATTCTCTATCCAGTAAATTATTTCTATTATTATGTAAATATATGATAACATTATATTTTTAAAAAATCTGTTTACCCTGTGTTTTCATCCAGAAATATCCCATTTGTCTCTTCCCTCTACAAAAAACTTCTCTAAAGATCTAACAATCACGTATTCTCTCTAATTACTCTACTCTCATTCTTTCTTGAACCCATGACAAAAAGGATTTTTGCTTCTACCACACAATTAAACCAGCTGTTGTCACTGTTGATAATGACATCAATGATGCTAAATCTGATGTTCATTTTGGGGTCTTTACTTGAAATATCAGCAAGATTTGAAATAATTAATCTTCTTTTCTTGAAATTCTTCCTGGTTTTTCTATGTCCTTACCATTTCTTCCTTTTAATTCTTCCTTGCTCAACTTCCAAAATGATAAATATTGTTTAAAAACTTGTCTTTCTTTTTCTTGTCTATCTACGCCCTCTCCCTGGATCATTTTATCTAGTCTTTTGGTTTGAAATTATAATATATGCTGATACTTTAATTTTATACCTGTAATCTTGACCTTTACCTGCAACTACTCATTCAAAAGCACCTCTTGGATGACTAAAGGTAATATCAATCCTCTACCAGTCTTCTTCTGGGCTGTTTCTGTTTTCAAATCCAGTTTCTAGCATACTCTAAAAACAACTTGCTTACAACAGAATGTTTTGCTATAATAATGTATATTTGCTAATTAACTTTGGCATGTATAATAAAGCCCTTTCTTTCTTATGTAGGAAGGCCATAAAATAGTTTGTTAGATAAGCTCAGGTACATTAAAATATTGATGGGTTATGATTTCAGCCAATCTTTTATGATAGAGTAAAACAAATTTTGTTTATTTAATAAGTATTAGCAAAAGTACTGCTCCCTTCTCATAAATTTGCAGAATAATTGAGTTGCTTTTCACGCAATTAAAATGCTTACTTGTATGTCTCAACACATAGCCCTCTATCATTTGGGTTCCTGCACTAATTCAACAATCCCACCTCAGATTTTAATCTAACCAAGTAAAGCAAAGCAAAACCAACCAACCGACCAACCAACCAAATTCCTTCTATTTTACAAAATCCCTTTACCACCAATTCTGAAGTTCTATGCATAGTTTTTTTTCCACCTAGAAGCCTCTCTTTAGTTGTCTTTTAACCAGTGTTGTCATATATCTTGTATCCAAATTGTGTGGTAGCCAGTGTCCAAACTCGAATCCCCAATGAACAACAGTTTCATGCCCTTTGTAGTCTTTCCCCCTTGAATCTGGAATAGCTTTATGACTTGATTTTGATCAATAATATATGGTATAAATGGTGCTTTTTCATAAGAACTTTTATAGCTTCCACCTGGGTCTCTTGGAACATATATATTTGGAATTTTTTTAGCACCCAGCTGCCATGCTTTAAGAAGCCCAAACCGTATGGAGAATAGACATGTAGGTATTCCAGTTAACAGCCCAATTTGAGCACCCAGCCAATAGCCGGCATCAACAACCAACCATGTGAATGAGCCATCTTAGATTTCCAGCCCAACAGAGTCTTCATACTGTAGCCTTAGCTACAATTCCACTGCAACTGTATGAGAGACCGCATGTAAGAATCCACCTGAACTCAATCAACCAAAAAATCATGAGAAATAATAATAAGTTGTTGTAAACAACTAAGTTTTAGGATGGTTTGTTATCCAATGATTATTGTCTATGACACTGGGATAGTTTTGAGATGAAAGCCATATCAAAATTAATAAAATGTATACAATTTTAAATTTTTTATTTATTGATTTAAATGCTTATTTGTTGATTTTTAAATATTGGTTTATCTGTAGACTTGTAAACTAGTTTTACTAAAATTATTTTCAAAAATTTTTCTAAAAGATTTAAAAAACATACATCGGCATAAATTAAAACAAAATATAAACCTGATATTGATTATTTGAACATTAAGAATAACAGAAGCTGAAAAATTTTTCTCATTGCATATGTATATTTATTAATCTGTTTCTGAAACTACATTTTTCTCTAATATTGTGTCACTGGTATTTTTCTGATGAAATATTGCTTTCAATATTGTCATTTATTTTCATAAAAATGTTCTTTTTACAGTTGCATTCTACATTTAGCATGTACATTAGACATTGTTGACCCATTCTATTAACTTGTGTGATAAAATATTCTAAATGGAGGATATTCTCAATTCTACATTTTGACTGAAATGTGTACATATATCAGTCTAATTATTTTACTTTTTGTGATCATTATTTTATTTATTTATTTATTTTTTATTTCAGTATATTATGGGGGTACAAATTTTTAGGTTACATATATTGTCTTTACCCCACCTGAGTCAGGCTTCAAGCGTGTCCATCCCCTAGACAGTGCGCACTGCACCCATTAGGCGTGAATGTACCCATCCTGTCCTCCCCCCTCCCATTTTGATTTTTTTTTTGAGAGAGAGAGTCTCACTCTGTTGCCCATGCTACAGTGCAGTGGTGTCGTCATAGCTCACTGCAACCTCAAACTCCTGGGCTAAAGTGGGCCTCCTGCCTCAGCCTCCCCAGGGACTACAGGTGCGCACCACCACACCTGGCTAATTTTTTCTATTTTTGGTAGAGACGGGGTCACAGTCTTGCTCAGGCTGGTCTAGAACTCCTGACTTAAAGCAATTCTCCCACCTTGGCCTCCCAGAGTGCTGGGGTTACAGGAGTGAGCCACCGTGCCCAGCCAGTCCAATTATTTTAAATTCTCATTCTCATCACCACCTTCCTGAGTCCCTTTATTTGAGAATTATTTTTATGATATAAAACTTGTTATATCTATTTATGATTCCTTTAACTATTTCACCAAATTTAAATGCTGCAAAACCTTAGACCTTTTCAATTCCATTTCATATTTAATAAAATATAAAATTATTCAATGTAAACAAAAGCCCTATCAAAATATTCTTTCCACAAATATATTTCAAAACACAAGCATACAATTCTAAAATAAACTTTGATTACTGAGGTTTTGTTTTTTTTTTTAAAAAAAAAGCAACAAAAGGGGCCAGACGACTATAACACAAATTGTGAGATACCGCAGTGCAGAGGGGCAAACTCAAGACTTACACTAAATTGTTTTATATTATTTAGCTCTGTTTTGAAATGGGTAAGGCAGGAAGCCTCATATCTCATCAAAACCCAGGAGGCAATGAGAAATTGTCTCATGACAGCCTCTTGGGAGACATAGCAAGGCAAATGGGAGATGACCTAGTAACAGCTCCTCACAGGCCTCCAATCATCTAATGTTCTGGGAGGATCACAAGGCATTCAACTAAGACGCAGATTTATTACAGTTGAAGCCTTTGCCTATATGGCCAATGTGGATACATGCAAGGTTACCAGGGTGTCATGGCAGAGACTC
Source organism: Indri indri (assembly GCA_004363605.1). Classification (NCBI taxonomy): domain Eukaryota; kingdom Metazoa; phylum Chordata; class Mammalia; order Primates; family Indriidae; genus Indri; species Indri indri. The sequence continues at coordinate 6,447 of RJWJ010022143.1, read as the reverse complement.
CCTTTAATGTCCCCCCATTTCCCCTCTCCTCTTGAAAGAGGATGAGACAGAGTATCCAGCCTGTGGTCAGAGAGGAGCAGGAGACTGTTTCCCTGGGCAGAGCCTGCTTCAAGCTTCAGGGAAGCACAGACCCTCAGCAAGCTCAGACATCCCTGGGCTGAGCTGAGACTAGTCCTGAGGGGACCAGTCTCTCAGCCCCCCTCTCCTTCCCTCAGCCGTCCCAGCCCCCAGGCTCTGCAGAGAGGAGGGATGGTGTGGGGTAGGGGCTTCAGCAGCCAATCACATCCAGGGAAGCTCAAGGCATCAGTACCTAGGGTAACCAATCTCCTCACAACAAACAGCTCACTCAGCTTCTGCTCCCTCCTCCCCTCCCTGCTCTGCCCAGCAACAGCAGAAAGGAGGTTTCAGGAACATAATAAGCAGGCACTGAAAACTCCCAGCCCCTGGCACGGAATCGAATTTGGCCCAGGCTCATTCTTTAGAGGAAGGGAAACATGTACTGGTAGCTCCTAGAGCTCAATATCCCTGTAATTAAATATCCGTGAGGACACCCCAGTGTGTTCCTGATCCTGATATCTTAGAGGATGAGGTAAGGAGTGGCTGGGAGAGTGAAGCATACAAGAATCTGTATTCAAAGATCCAGCAGTTTCAACTAGACTGGCAGGAGTTTGTGATTGGAGAGGGAGATATTGAGTTCCCACCTGTGGTCCCTGTCCCACCTCCTCAAGGAATCACAGCCCCTCTCCCCATTTCCACAATGACCTGGACGCATGGTCGCTTTTAGCTACTGTAACCCCAGTTTGGATTTATAATGGAGAACATGAGCTCTCAGGTGATGAGATACTCATCCAGAGTCAGATCCACTAATTTTTTCAGTAGGCACCACTAGGCTATTTGGGACAATAAAATCTTCTCTTTTGCTCCAAAGATAGCCTCCAGAAAACTAATTAACTCCTGGGAAACAAACTACCAGGATGGAAGCTTGGACACAGGACTAGGAAAACGTCCTTCAGGCTAAGGAGGAGAAAAAGAAACCAATTAAAGGTTCAGATTATGGTCATGTGGACCTGGCTATTATGCCAGGGGTCCCCCAAAAAGAATATTGATGATTTTTCTATGAGAGAACCTCTCTCACTGTCAAGCCATGAGAGGACCACAAAATGTAAAGATTTTGACTGTAGAACGGAAGGATCCCCAGCCAGCTTTAGAATTTACTGTGGGCAAACAGGAGAAAGACCAAGAGGATCTAGACCCCACCTCACTGAGGTTTGTGCTATTCAGACTGCTATTGATTCAATGCTTTCATCATACTGTCTCTACCTAGACCCTACCCATTTCAACATTAAACAGGACTAGGGCAGAGGCTGAGGTCTTTCGTTCCCTGAGAGGGACTAAAAACCTTATGCTCTGGTCAAGGTATATTGGGGACTTGATGACAACCAAGGTTGCTGAACCTTTCCAGTTTTTTTTTTTTTTTTTTGGAAATTGGGATACAAGCCACTGTGGTGCTTAGCAGCACCCATGGGCATGTTTGAAAAATTAACTGGATTTGGAAATAGCTCTCACATTGTACAATGGACTGATGCAATTTGTGAGTGGATCCCTTTGGGCCAATGCACATTCAAGTGGTTGTAACTGAATGAATTGTGGTAATAGCTGTGTTAAGTGTGTGTAATACTTCTCTTGCTTGTAAGGGATGTTCCCAATGGGGAAATCTCACAATTAGAATAGTGGTAGAAGGATAAATACACAACTGGGAGCCCACAACTGGCTCCTCGAGCCCAGCCATGTAGTACCAGTAGAGTAGGGAATAACAGTGAACAGGAAGGCAGTAGAAAAGATCTCAGTCTTGATTAAAGAGCTAGTAGAGACAGGAGTGCCTAAGGAAATTATCCCACAGGCTGTAAAGACTGTATTTACACTTGGGCCAGTCAACCTTAAGGAGACCTTTGAGCTATAAATGTCACTGATTGACAATTTTTGCAGACTGGAACCAGTGACAAAAAGATGTGGCCACTAGACAATAGTGATCCCTGGGGTTTTGGATGCAGTGCTTGCCCAACATGATCACCTGGTATACCCCATTTGAGAGACTACTACTGGTTTTTATTGGATGCTGGTGGACTCTGAGGGACTAACAAAGCAACAGCAAGTGTTGTTACACCCTGACATTTCTACCATGGGATAGGTCATAAATGAGAACACCAACAAAGCGGATGTTACCCAGCAAGCATCTATTATTGAGTGGAAGTGGCAGATCTAAGAAAAAAGTAAGCTAGGTATTACAGAGTCTCACAGCTACATAGAAAAGTGGCTGGTCAAGTTCCAGATGAGGCTGTCTCAGATGTGGGGTCTGTGTCAGCACCTTGGGCTTCTTGGGAGCTTCAGGAAGTTCCTGAACACTGTGGTTCCTGAGGATACCTGTGCCTGGTTCACAGATGGATCAGCTATATTCTATGCCATGGGTTGTGCTGGGCCACTGCTGTGGTTCAGCCCCAAACAAAACTGTGTACTACAACTGCACATGGAAAAGGGATCTCTGTTCAGTGGTGTAGTTCCATGGTGTTTGCCCTGGAAAATGCACCCTGTTACATTTTCACTGACTCCTGGGCAGGAGCCAATGGGCTGACAGTGTAGTGCCTGACAGAAAATAACTGGATAACCAAATCTCAGCCTCTGTGGAGACAAATATTAAGGCAGCAAATTGCACAGGACCACAACCTCTGTCCATGACCCATGTATACCCATGAAAAAGGACCCTTTGAGGATGAATATCAAGGGCAATAGCAAACTGATCAAACCTGCACTACTCATAAAAGGGCACCTGGATATAGCATCCATCTGTATACAGCCTAGCACAGAGTATGTTAATCTACCTACAATTCAGGACTGGGTCCAAAAAACAAGGCCTAATGATTCTGGAACATGAGACTAAGAAGCCTACTGGGCCAGACTGACAGCTACACAGCTAAGTGGCAAAGGGAGCTTTGGGGCACATAGCAAGAGGTACCATACCTGGCCAGTCCTGGAAAATAGACTATATACCCTCTGAGCCTCCTCTCAAGGGTATTGCTGGACATTGACTTCCACAGACAACTTTTCAGGTATGACATTGCCATCCCTGTCTGCTTAGTAAATGACTCTTAGATGGACTATGTTACATATCTGGATTCTCTGAACACATCTGGTCAGACTCTGGTATTGCCTATATAGCAAAAACATCAAATAGTGGGCAGCTACATAGACATTTGTTGGACCTTTTATGCCCTGTATCATTCCAGGCAGCAGGTGCCATTGAAAGGTAGAATGGACTTTTAAAGGAGAAACAGAAAAAGATGACTGAACAACCAAGGGCCAGTAGAGTGTACATTTAAGACAGACATTTTGGTCCGTGGTCCAAAAGGGTATCTCTCATTTAAATAGAATGTTTAGTTATGAGGTTGAGGGGGGACGTGAAGAGGTCCAGATTGGATTCAAGAGAATTAATACTCACTCTATTTTTTTATTTCAATAGATTTAGGGGTACTAGTGTTTTTTGGTTACATGGACCGATTGTATAGAGGTGATATCTCGTTTTTTAGTGTACCCATCACCCAAATAGTGTACATTGCACCCAATAGGTAGTTTTTCTTCCTTCACCCCCACTCTCATCCTCCCTCCTTCTGAGTCTCCAAAGTCCATTGTACTACTCTGTATACCCCTGTGTACCCGTATCTTAACTCCCACTTACAAGTGAAAATATGCAGTATTTGGTTTTCCATTTGTGTATTACTTCACATATCATAATGGCCTCCAGTTCCAGCCAAGTTGCTGCAAAAGACATTATTTCATTCTTTCTGATGGCTGAGTGGTATTCCATGGTGTATATATACCACATTTTCTTTATCTGAGCCTTGGTTGATAGATACTTAGGTTGATAGCATATCTTTGCAATTGTGAATTGTGCTGCAATAAGCATATGATTGCAGGTGTCTCTTCGATATAATGACTTCTTTTCCTTTGGGTAGATTCCCAGTAGTGGGATTGATGGATCAAATTGTATGTCTACTTTCAGTTCTTTGAGGTATCTTCATACTGTTTTCCATAGCAGTTCTACTAGTTTACATTCCCACCAAAATATATGTGTTCCCTTTTCATCACATCCACAACATCTATTGTTTTTTGACTTTTTAATAATGGGCATTCTGACTAGGGTAAAGTGGTATCTCATCATGGTTTTAATTTGCATTTCCCCGATGATTTCCTCCCACACCTACCCCTGGAAAACAGGACTGCTGGAATTCGTGAGCATCAAAAAAAGTTGGGAGTGGTTGAGTGATTCTAAATTGTGCTTCTTTTGCTGCCCTGCTGTGTTTGCTGGATTTGGGCAAATGTGGATATTGATGATAATTATCATAAATATGAGGTTATCCTTCTAAGATGGCCCTCCTAGTCCCATGTGTTAGAGGGTAGAGATCTTCACAAATGTACAAAGAATATAAAAAAGAAACTGCTGAGCCATACAGGGGATGAGATCAGGGATATTGTATGTGTAAGACATGGGAGGATTAGAAAAACAGTGAAGTGATTGCTACAGGGACTGGTCATACTGATCATGTGGTTGTGGAAAGAGAAAAATTACCCTGAAGGGTGGGGAGAGAACACCTTTAACCCTGGATGGTCAAGGGTGTCAAAGGTGGGGATTATCTCTCCCTATCTATCTATCTATCTATCTATCTATATCTATCTATCTATATCTATCTTCTCTATCTCTTTCAGCTCTTGTCCAGAAGGCATCTGGCCAGTTTGCCCTAGATTGCTTTTATCACCCACAACTTAACTTCCGACCAAGAACAAATATTAATCTTAGAATTCTCAGAAATTTCACAATATCCACTGACTCAGGAAAGGAACAGCCTCTACTCGAAACAGCAGAAGAAGATTAACTTTCTGGACACTGATATGATTCTCTTTAGCCTTATCCTGCTATTGTTGGACACTTTTGTTAATCTTTCACAGAGTACTGATTGTTCTAAACTCTCTAGCATGATTGGTGATGAACAATCATATTGCTCAGGATTCCCCTCTGGTTGATCAAGATAGGGTATGTGCAATTTCCAGCACTTCTTGCTTCAGCTGGATGACATATTTAACAGGCTTGGCCCTGGAGAGGGAGCCTGTGGTCCATCCTCAAACCAGGAGTGAAGATTACTAGGGGCTCCTAATCTTGTTCCCCTCTGTACCATAAGTCATTAACACTTTGGGATGAGAGTAATTAAGTCAAGAAATAAAATACACACTTTGCATCTTTGAGTTTATAATTGATGTATTCTACAGTTTTCAAATAAATACAAATGCTTACTGCATATTAGCCATGTTGTGAAAAACACAGGCCCAGGAGTCAAGTACACTGGGTTTGAATCCTGAGCCTTCTGCTAACTGAATATGTAACCTTGAGCTAATTGCTTAACTTCATTTTTAAGATGTGGTAATAATAATACCTCTGTTATAAGGTTAGATTTAAAAGTGATAGTCTATGTGAAAGTGTTAATTTCTCTGCCCATCACAAAGTAAACTCCCAACAACTTTTAGTTATTTCGTGTGATTTTTCCTAGGCACAAATTTGAATTGATTATGCTCACAGAGGCTAGTTTTTTGGGCCATGCTGCATTGGTTAAGAGTGAGCAATGTTATTTGCCTTTGGATAACCACTGCAACCCAGGGACTTGCCTTATTTTAGCGTTGAAAGTCTACATGCTAAGAACATTCCTTACACCTGGGCAAATGAGAATGGTTGGTAATCCTACCCAGAATCCATATGTCCAGCATGGATTTGTGGTTCTTTTATCTCCCTTTCATGTCTTTAATTTTTAAAAAATTCTTTGTAGATCTAGAGTCTCACTCTGTTGCTAAGGCTGGAGTGCTGTGGTGCAATCACAGCTCACTGCAACTGCAAAATCCTGGGCTCAAGTGATCCTCCCACCTCAGCTTCCCAAGGAGCTGGGATTACAGATGCCTGACACCATGCCCAGCTAATTTTTTTTTAATTTTATATTTTGTAGAGATGGGATCTTGCTGTGCTGCCCAGGCAGGTCTCAAACTCTCAGCCTCAAGTGATCCTCCCACCTCAGCCTCCCAAAGTGCTGAGATTTCAGGCATGAGCCAACACTCCTGGCCTCATGTCTATAATTTTTTATATAAAGTGACCCCTGGATTATGATAATTAATTGTAAAAACATAAAATATTTCAATATGTTCCACTCAAGGATGTATCCCAAGAATGGAAAAACAAGCACCACATGTACTCACCATCAAATTGGTAGTGACTGAACATCACATAAGTGTACATATAAGAATAGCATCTATTGGATGTCGGGTAGGGAGGGAGGGGGAAGGGGGAGGGGCGAGGGGGAGGAGGGGACGGATATATGCATACACAAAGGGTGCAATGCGCACCCTCCGAGAGAT